>JAPYZK010004750.1:0-10047 GCA_030522785.1 Platygaster equestris
GGCCATGGACGTGGGACGCGGGACGAAAAAATATATTTGTTCAGGTAAAAAGAGACCTGAACCTCAAAGACCCGCCAAGGGTGTGAGTATCCAGAAATTAAAAAAAAATATATCGACAAATCGAAATATATTGATACATCGAAACATATATCGAAGTCGACCAATGTATCGAAATATCTAGATGAAAATATTTCAAAATATTTATTCATCAATTTATCGAAATATTTATCAAAATATATAGATTCGTCAAAATATTTCAATATATCGGAATACATATCGACAAATCGATATATCGAAACATATATCGAAGTCTATCAATACTTTAAAATACCTTTGTAAAAATTTCGATACATAAAAATATATCGATCGCTCGAAAGCATATGATACAATGAAATAGAAACTCGATACCAGAGCTGCTTTGGTGGTCAAGCGGTCTAATTGCTTGTCAAGCGGTACTGCGCGGCGATTGGTCGGCTGAGGCCACTGAAGCGGAAGGAGACGGGTTCGAGTCCCGCCTGTGGGACCCCTGGATTTTATTACTCGAAAATAATTTCCCGGGGTCGGGGCACCGATGTTTCTCAATATCTCGGCACCTCTCAGGGGGATTCAAGCCAGTTTTCGCCTATTTGCCGCAGGGTTTTCCACGGTTTCCCCCGCGGGTCGATGGAGGAGTTAATCGCAAGTCGAAGTGAATATCAAATAGATAAGGGGTTCCAAGGAAGGGATAAGAAAAGAGAAAAGGGACCCAGAAACCTCACCAGGTGAAGTATGGGGTAACCAAAATACGGTTCTAAAAATTTTACAAATTCGATACATCTATATGTAGGTGAAAGCATAGGAGAAACGTACTGCACATGCCGAAAAATCGCGAAAACATAATATGTTGAGCCGGTCATGTCTGGACGTTAAACAAATAAAAGATTCTTCGTTATCCGATCGAAACAATATAAATTTAATAAAGATTCAAGATGATCGTGATAAAGTTTATTAATGTCAACTTAACCTCTAACTAATTCATCATACGTGATCGTAACGCAACAATAGCACAACTTGAACACAATCCCGACTTAATAAGGACACAGTTCTAACCTAATATCGGTAGGAAACGATTATAAACATATTATTGCTGTTTAAAAAAACTCACCAGAAATACGCCATTTGTCTGCAAAATTTCCGCCAACCTTGTAACTTTCATTGTTGGATTCGCAAATGTAGTTGTCTATGAATTCCGAACCCCACAAATTCCTAGTGGGCCCAAAGTACGAATCGACTGTTCCGGAACCCATCGCGAATTGATCTAAGTTTGTTTTCCCGATCAAAATGGCACCCGCGTTTTTTAATCTTTCGTAAACCGTCGCGTCGTAGCCAGGTACGAAATTCGAGAGCATCTTCGAACCGCATGTTGTTAGTTCACCTTTTTAAAGAGAAATTTCCTTATTGTCAAATGCAAAACTGATTACAAATTCAATCCAAACAAACACGAAATGTACGAAAAAAAGTATGTTGGGAGGTATAATCGCCCCCCTCCCCCCCGCCCCTCTCCAAACCACAGCGAAGTCTAACAATCATGGAAAAATATGCTATGAGAGGGTAAGATTTTGGTTAATTTTTTATTCATCTAAAAATCGTCTATAAAGGAATTTTAAAAGTACGAGAGGAAACTCGACAGGGAAGTCTATGGGAAGTGAATTAATGGAGTATTGCATAGGGCTGAAATTTTGCACGGTGACTTAGTTTACTCAACTACAGGAAAAAATACACTCATCTGGCGGATTTTCGAAAATTTGAATAGAACATACTATTTTCGGACGGACCAAATACCTCAGATGGCTAATTTTTGGAAAAAGTTGTGAAAAACATTATTCTCTATCATTAAAATACCCGCGCAGTGCATTGCAATATAATTTACATCGATTTTTTTTAGTATTGATAGCTTTTTTCTTGCCGAACATTGCATTTCTCGCAATGTTTATACATGTACATTATGATTTCTCATTTCTGCAGGACAAAAAATGGTGAATGTCGTCAGGACACCAAATGGTGGATTTGGACCCAAAATGACGGATGACAATACCTATAAATTTAGTGCTCTGGTCCTGGCAACCCTGTTTCGCTACGCTTTTGAGGCACAGGAAGTGTCACTTCTAGGCAAATTTCAAAATAAGCAGAAAATAGCAGTTTTATTTCAATTACTTTACCTTTCGTGCAGAAGTTGTCTTTCACGGCGATAGGAATTCCGTCCAAGACACCCAAAAACTTTCTTTCAAACTGCCTGTCGTCTGCCAATTTCGATTGTTTCCCCGCCAACACTCGAGTTACATTGACGTACGCGTTCAACGATTTCGCGTGTGACGCCAAGTTTAAAACTGAATCGCAAATTTCGGAGGGTCGAACTTCGTTGTTCACGATCTTTTGATGCACTTTTTTTATTGGGAACGCGAGTATTTTATTCATTTTTCATGAAACATACGCGCACGTGTTTTTCGGCGAAAATTTTTGTTTAGATCGTCAGCTGTTTTCTTAAAGATACATGTTTTATGCGCCAAGATGGCGGGGCGCGAGAAATTTTTGAAACGCTCAATATAAAAAACTGCAAAAACAGAAAACACCAGTAGATAGATTAATGGTATTTTGAATTTTTTTCATCTTGAATACAACAAATTCAAGAGGTAATAATTTTTTTTATTCAATATAATAATTACATTACAAATAATGCAACAAAGTCATTCACTATTTCCACCCTCGAAAGGTCGATAAAAAAAAATTGCAATCAATATCATATTCCTAAACATTAAATAAATATTTCTTTCGACCAATTTTCGAGTATTATTTACATACCCAAAAACATACCAAAAATGAAACAATCTTCGCCAAAAAAATGTTTTTTTCTCGTCGAACACGCACTGTGCGCGGACAGTATCGACAAAGCGAAAATCTACAAATTCATTTACGATTCTATGAAATAATATCGTAAAAAATCGACTAAAAAAATTACAAGGTTTTCCTTACAACTCTAATTTTTGCTTTAATGTGCATTACAGCGTTGCACGAATTACAATTACATAAAGCTCTGAATCTGTGAAACGATAGTACGATCGATTTTGGACATATTTTGGACGAAAATTGCTTATGGCGACATCTGCAAAATTTGAGGTCAGAAAAGTAAAAAAAAAAGATCAACTCAATGTCCGAATGTTCGAAATTATGAAAGGAATTGAAACAAATAATCCAGAAGCACAAATTTAGATACTCGAAAAAGACAGAAACTTTTGTATAACAAATTTACAATTTCAAAATTTTTAAAATAGTTTATACATATATAATATTATATAATTACAAAATATTCAGATACAACCAAATCTCGTAATTTTAATATTTACATGTTTATAAAAAAAAATTTGTCAAGTCAGAAAATGAAAAAAATATACAAACTTCGAAATCAGAAGAAGTTGCCACAATTTCGTCCTTTATGTTGTATTGCTACATAGAAATATATCTGTGATTTGATTTCTGTATTTTAATTGTATTTGTTTAAATGAAGAAATTAATGACTAATTTTTGTGACGATGACAATTATTTTTAACAGTCGATGGAATCGCTAGTTTCGTTCGAGTTGCTTGCAGATTGTTTGAGATTATCTAAATATTCTTGTTGGGAAGTTGCTAGAACTTGGGAAAGAATTTCGGAATCCTCCCAATCAGCAAGACCTGAAGTGAAAAAAAGAAGAGTTATAAGTTTGATTTTTTTCGTTTGTAAGAATATTAGAATTTTTCATTATTTTCGAAATTGACTGAATTTCCAACAATTTCATATTTTTCCAAATTAAGAAAATTCATCATTTACCACAAAGTCACATCTCACCAAAAACTTCCGGTGGAAGTCGATTGAAAAGCGAAATATCAGGAGCAGTATGACGCTCTTTGCTGCTCCCTGGAACTGGTTCAACTGGTCCGGATTCAACTTGAAATCCCGATGGAAGAAAAGTATTGTTATTGTTGTTACCAGAACTTTGGCTTGATTGGTGCTGTGGAGATCTTTTGCTATAACGCGCCGAATCGCTGACCTAAAAATAAATTATATAAATCTTCAAAAAAGCTGAAAAAACAATTTTTATAATGAAAAAAAAAAGAACTAAAATTATACGATGTTCATAATTTCAGAAAATGCACAAATTAATTCGAATCACAAACATAATCGAAAATAATAACAATTACATAATGTTCATTTCTGTTTACAAAATCAACATTTCATAATTTTGATAATTTTTTCAACACTGTCTATAAATACTATAAATTCATATAAAATAACAATCTAAAATTTCCCTACGTTCACAATCTCAGAAAATAAAAACAACTTGAATCACAAGCAAAATTAAAAATCGTGATAATTACAAAATATCTGTTTTTGTCAAGAAAATCGATGGAATTTGATATTTTTTTTTTAATTTTCCAAACACTGGCCATAAATAATATAGTTATTATTGATATGTATTATATAAGTTTAATGTCATAAATTTCGGCATTAATTATCCAGTAACTCATTGTTAATTGCTAAAATGCCTTTTTTTTAATATAGACCTTCGGAGAATTGCGAAGTGAATCTTGATTTGATGGAGTCGTCACAGACGAGGTTTGCGAGCGTTGTTGGGAGCGATTCGCGTGCGGGTGAAAATGGCTGTGACTGTGTTGGGCGGCGCTAGTCACTGTACTTGTGCTGCTGCTACTTGCGGAGCGCTGAAAAATCGTTCAAATATTACGTTACTTATTTATCCACACATTTATGCATAGTATATAATGGATATAATGAAAGTAATTAACAATTATAATAAATATAATCTATACAATAATATAATTATAGTAAAAAATAGAATAAATTATATATTTGATTCATTTATTCATCACACGTGTGAATCGCAGAATTTTCCAGGGCTTTGACTTCAATTTTACAGAACTTACTGGTATTTCGGGAACGTCTACATTTTGGACAATAAAAATATGACGAAAAAAAAAAATTATCTCGAAATATAAGTATAGTATAGAAACAGTTTGAAAATTTCAGACTTTCAAAAATGAAACAAAAAAAATTATTTTTTACATTTACCGCTTTTCGCATTTCGTTGTCACGAAGCCATTGCAAATAACTTTCCCTGGCAACTTGCTCTTCAATCGCTTCATTTGTAGCTTCCCAATCAGTGGCTTTTATTTTGTCTTCCAGCATCGTCTGTAAAATTCATAAAATAAGAAAATTTTCATATAATTTCACATTTTTGAAATTTTTTACATAATCTCGTTTTGTTCTGTTCTGTTTTTTTTTTATTTCATCTACATTTTTTGACTTTAATTACATTTTTGCAATGTTTGTGTAATTTCGAATTTTACATAATTTCACATTCTTTGGGATTTGTAATATGATTTAGTTTTTCTGTACGTCAATAACATTTCATCAATTTTGGTATAATTTTAAATTTTATACATATATTATAACTTCAAATTTTTCAAAATTTTCAATATAATTGTTTTTCATCTATTTTAATTACATTTTTTCGATTTTTTTATGATTATAGCTTTTATATAATTTCACATGCTTCGAGTTTTTGTGACATTTTTCTAATATTATGAATGTATAAATAATTCAGTTCCCATGACTGAATTATTGGTTATTTTTCATTTTACACATCATGGAAAAATGAAAACAATGTCATACGCGATATTTCGAATGTTGTAAATGTATTTTATCGAAAATTTACTTTACGATTTTTCAAAATCGTGTACCTGCTCGATATGCAAGTCTTCGCTTTGGCGAACAGCGTCAGAAATGAGCGCTCGATCAGCCGCTCCAGGATTGTAAGAGGGTAGGCCCAATCCAACGCCAATTGTTGCCTTGTAAGGATTTACAATGCTGTTGTAATGGCTGCCTCGGTGATAAGACAAACGAATAGGTTCGTTATCCGATTTTTGAACGCCATGGAAAATGTTGATGGGATCTGTCAAACATTCAAGGAAAACAAAAATTAAGTACTGCACATTACGAAATTCATAATTTATAAATATATATTTAAATTCAATATCTTTATTTGATCTATAAAATTAAAATTAATGTATAACATAAAATGAAATAAATTGGGGAACATGATATATTCTATTCTGCTTTGAAGAAAAATGATTGGTAACTTATTCTGCATTACTGAAAATTAATACATTTTTACCATCATGAAAATTTTTAATTTTCTTCGAAAACAAACCAAATACAATGTTAAACAAATTTTTTTCATCCAATCATTACGAAAATTCTAAAAAACTAATATAAAAACAATTATTAATTACGCAAAATTGATTTCTTTTAATCGTTATCAAATTCGCATTTTTTGTTCAACTTAAGAAATACAATTTTTTGTCTAATTGAAAATTCTGATAATCCATAAACTCTAGAAGGAAAAATTTTCTTCAATTTACCAGTGCCATAGCAAAAAAGTTCAACGTTTCGGTTGTACATTTCAGACATGGCCTGCATTTCTATGTGATTTCCATGCACATATTCCTGGCGTTTGCGATCGACATAAGTGCTGAAATCTTCAGCTACGAAGTGCGAGAAAAATTCCTCGTTCTGAGCCTAAAAACAACATACGCAATTGATAAATGAATAGTATCTACAAATGTTTATTTCAAGATTCCTTGAATATTGAAATTCCAAAGATTAAAAACTTTCAACTTTCATTAAAGCAGCCAAAATTCAAAATCGTTGTAAACTCAATTTTAAAAATATTAAAATTATTTTACTCCTTAAACTGTAACCAGAGAATTTCAAAATCCAAGAAATCGGAGTAAAAAATGCTGTATACTAAATATCAAATTAAAATACAAGTTAATCAATCTAATTACAACATAATCCATGCAATGTTTGCGAACAACGCCATGCATTTCTTGATCTCCGTAAACTTGATCGGCGACAGCACGGAATAAACAAGCGCCATCGTCGCCCATTTCTTTAACGATAAATCCCAGTTTTCGCATACGTTTTTCGAACCAACGATCACGCTGAAATCATAAAAAAAAAATTAATTTCAGAAAATTTCAAAAATTCTGAGAACAGTTGAGATTTTTGTTATTTATAATATACAATCGGCAAAAAAACAGAAACGAATTTTCGAAATTTTTGACAATTTCATAGAAAATCGCTAAGAACAAATATTGGCAGAATAATTATATAGTGTCAAAAAATTTTCCAATTTCTTAGAAATGAAATCTATAAAATTATGATTTAATCTCAAATTAGTTTACTAATTAATTTTTGTGCATTAATCCAGGTAAAAAAAGGGAAAAAACACCTCTTGCCATTCTGCTAAAGTGAGATTATTGCCAGTCCTCCCAGTATACTCATCCCCACTATTGTACCCATTGACCAATTCATGATCAAGATTGTTTGCAGTTGAAACAATTGACAGACAATTGTTGCTCAAAACTGCAGCGTCATTACCTGAAAAAATCATTTTTAGAATTAATAAGAGTAATTTTAATTGATTTTTGGAAAGAACAAAAACTTATGGAGCATTATTTTCGATTGTTTTATCATAATCTGAAATTTAAGATTGCATCAAATTTTCCAGTTTGAATTACAACCATTTCTTTTTTTTTTATTTACTATTCTTTATAGTTGCACCATCAACTATTTTTTATTGTAAAAACCACCTTGCAAATTACTAGCAGAAGTGGTAGGCGGCGTTGCTTGTCGTTCGCGCTCTCTTTCTCTTTCTCGTTCGCGTCCTCGATCCCGTTCGCGTTCACGTTTCGTGCGCAAACTCCGATTAATGCAACTCCTGAAGATAAAACATAGTGTTAAAAAATCTTTCATAGCAATTAGAAATAATTAAAAAAATTATTATAAACGAATTTTCATATTTTTGAACCTCAATCCACAAATTTTTCGGTTAATGGATATTTTTCAAACATATATAAACTGTAGTACTTTTCATGATTGATCTTGAATTCACGAGATATTCTGATTTTTTGAACATTTTTCTGAAGAAAATCAATTTTTGATACCACAAAGTGTTTCAAGATATTAAAAAATTTTGAAATTTTCCATGTACAATATTTCATTAGTATTATTCAATCACGACGAAAAAAAATATAATTTCCTATGTGGGCTTGCACGTTGACGATGACGTTTTCCATGACTGGGGCCACTGTTTTCATCAAAATGTTTTTCTTCTCGACGATCCACATTTGACTAGAAAAAATAAAAACAACATTAAAACTGTTTAAATTTACATACATATAGATATCTAACAAAAAATAATGCAGTTTAATTACAAGATATATTTTTGTGACCAAAAATTACAACAATGGTTTTTGTGAAGCAAAAACGAGGAAAAAAAATTATTTCAAGTACATTTACTTTTTTTTTCTCAGAAAAATAGAAATTATTTTATTATTGAATTAAAATTAATAAGAAACAGTTTTTGAATTCTTCATTGTCTTAAGGCAAGGAAAGTGTTTTCATTACTTCATAAGAATTTCCATTGAGAACTATGGCGCTCGGATTATGGTCATTTTGCACCCCATGAAGGTCAACCCCGAAACCTGAAACCTTTTGAAAAAAACAATTCTTAATGACACATTTTCTTCGACATTTCACAGTGAATATCGATAATTTGTTTAAATAAAACTCAAAAGTGTGACAAATAATAATTAACTTACCTCGGCCGATCATATCAACATTGACAATGATGATACTAAACATGCGAAACAGCCCTTTCAACCGATTTAAAATTGTCAAAAACACAATACGACAAAAAACTGACAAGTGACAGATCTACGACGATCCATCCCAAACGTACGTAAAAATGTAAAATTACCTGATAAGAATTATTCGGAAGCGCAATAGAACTCGTGCCATGTTCATTCTGCACCCCATGAACGTCAACCTCGGATCCACTTGCCCCCTTCACCCCACTGTTTTTCTTTTTCGAAAGTATCGTCATTTTTTCCTTAAGAAACCCTGAATTTCTCTACCAGTCCTCACTGATCACTCGAAAACTTGCATCCAACGCACCCAAATCCTCGAATTTCACGAATCAGCCATTGCTTTCATGCAAATTGCATCCAATAACAAGATTTCCCAGACCGCGATTTGCCAGTTTTCACCGCGCATTCCACGAAGCACCTCGAAGAAACGAACGACATAAACGCAGAAGGCGTTTTTATCTCGAAAAATCGGAAGGAATTTTAATTATTTGGCAGAAATCGTGAAAAATTGAGCCGAGAAAAACTTCTGGCAGATTCCCGATGTTTTGCGAGACGCCATTTTGTTTTTTTATCCAACGGGAGGGGTGAAAGGGAGAAAAGAAGGATACGAGTTAGAAGATTTTTGAAGGGATATATGGCGAGAAAATTGGAAAGGGTGGATTTTTTCCGATAAGGTTTGAAAATTGTATTTCAGAGAAGAGGAAATTGATGTAAATCCTACAGAGAAAAAGGACCTAAAGCTCATGGCCCTGGCTAGGTGCACCCAAAATACGTGAAAATGAGACTGCTTATTTTCACGATTGTACTAAAGCAAGTATCCTAAGCTAAAACCCAGTTAAGCCGAATATTTTGTGTTTTTTCGGAAATAAGCAGATTGTTTTTAAGTCATTCCGCATTACTAATCTAATGACTGATTTATTTGTTTTTGAAAAAACTCAAAATATACGGCTTAACTAGGTTTTAGGTTAGGATACTGCATCTAGCTAGAGTTACTATAAATAGAGAGTTTGGCTATCCGGCGCAACTATCTGATTGGCTGGATCCAAAAGCTTGACCAAAAATGGCGGCTCCAATAGGAAGGAGCGGAAGGAGCAATTGTATTTACGTGACGGATGCAAGTGTGTGTATCGCCGCCATTTTGGGTCAAGCGATCGACACGTACACACTAACACATTACAAATGGCTAGACTCTCTATTCAAGAAGACACCTCCATGTACTTGGCCGACAAATATGGCCAAATGCGACGAAATAAATTGCATTCGTTTGGATTTCGTTTGGAGGCGTTTGGAGGTCGATTCGCAA
>JAPYZK010004751.1:0-19259 GCA_030522785.1 Platygaster equestris
CATATTTCTCGCGGTTGTTAAATAAAACATTGTGTGCGACTATTGGTCGAAAAAGGAGAATCCACTCGCATGTTGCCACACTCGCTACGCTCGTGAGGCAATCTCCACGCTCGAGGAATCTCCTCTTTCTCCCACTAGTCGCACAATATACTATTGTCCCACAAAAATTGGCCCAGATCGACAATGAAAGCGCAAGCAATATTTATTCGCCCTCTCTCTCGCGAATTCAATCATCTTCGCACTGACACACGTAGCTTTTCATTGACGCCCGCCCTTAACCGTCGTAATAACGTCCGAGCTGGAAAAGTTTGACGAGTTCTGTCATTACTCCGCTGCAATGCGCGTTCCTGTCAAAGCCCGTTTCGAATCTTGCCTTACATTATACTCGCCTCCTTCCGGTACATTGCGCCAGTCGTTGGACTTGGGACGCAGCCTCACTCAGCTCACGCGGAACCCATTCGCGATTCCAACAGCGAAATGCCTTGCCTCTCACAGCCGACTCGGGCGGGGCATTTAAACCATTTAAACCAGCGGCAATTCGGAATTTCAATGAGCGCGTGTCAAGCCCGAGCGCGAGCGAGATTTGTAGCTCCGTAGCTACGCTGCCCCCGGCTCAACTTGCGTATGCATATAGTAGGCTGATTTTCCAAAACCTCGTTTTTCATACTGTACGAGCGCCGGACATTCTAGCGGGGTGCCTAACGGACTCAACGAACCCGGAAAATCTACGGCAATTTCACTTTAAAATCAAGACATTTTTCAATGGCGTTGTGGAAACTGCACTACCAATGCTGTACCGCGATTTCAGTGAAAATTTCATATCGTCAAACGTCAACATTTAAAAATTTTGAAATTCAAGGAATCAACCCTAGTGATTGTAGTTTTCATAAAAACAGGCAAAATTCTTATAAAATCAGTGAATTATTTATGAAAATTCGCTTTTTTATAAGGTCTATTTGATAAAAGTTTACAAAAATCGAAAATTTTATATAACTTTTGTAAAATAGACCTTATAAGAAAACATATTTTCATAACAATTCACTGATTTTGTGAAAATTTTGCCTGTTTTTACAAAAACTACAATCAGTAGGGAATTTCCATAAGGTCAATTTGATAAAATCATGAAATTTTCGGTTCAACCAATTTTTTCCGCACATTCAGAAAAAAATTATTATTCGTCAAATTTCACTTATTTATGAGTGAAAATCCACTAATCTAATAAGTATAAGTTTACTAATCTCATCAGTGAATACTACCAAAATTCGTGAGCAAGAATCAACTTATTAGATTTGTCAATATTTACTAACTAAATTAGAAAGTATAAGTCACTATTACAATCAGTGATTTTCCACTAATCTGTCTCATTTTCAATTAGTGATTTTTAACTAATAATTACCGATTTTCTTCTAACACAACCTAAGAGATTAATTCTGGCAAAAATCTCAAAACTGATTCGACCACCTTATCCAAGAGTTCGCTAAACGCCCTCGACCAAAAGTTCATAATCTCGAAGAATTCAACCCTCTCCAACCTCCAGTTTCCATACGCCCCGGAGAATCCCGCGAATAATTTGGTTTTAACCACGCGCTGTCAAAAGAAAATTCCCAACTACGGTGCGCTTCGTTCAAAAAAATTGATTCGAAGGGAAAAAGAAAAACCGCGTTTTCCATCAAGATTCTTGGAGGCGCAACGGGAATAAGGAGGAATGGCAACTCCAGTCGAGCTGACTACGGACGTGGAATAATATTGTAGAATTATGACGGGTCAAATGTCACGCGGCATAACCCACGATTTGTATTGCCGCGGAAATTAATCGATAGCTCCTCGCCGGACTAATGCGTTAAAGACCAGTTACTCGAGGCTGCAATTTTAGTGCGCTGATCGGTTCCTAGATCGTAAACGGGTATGTAAAGTGATGCTATCTCGCGCTGCCCGCTGATTACCGTCGCCCTATCTCTCGTGCAGCCCGCCATTTCTGTATTTTTACATTTTTTTATTTACTTACCCCCGCTAAAAATCACCGACTGAATAAACACGGAGCAA
Source organism: Platygaster equestris (assembly GCA_030522785.1). NCBI lineage: Eukaryota > Metazoa > Arthropoda > Insecta > Hymenoptera > Platygastridae > Platygaster > Platygaster equestris. The sequence goes on from JAPYZK010004751.1 coordinate 2,044, forward strand.
CTTTTTTTTTACCTTCCTTTTCACATCGGCGTATAAATCATCTTTCGAAAAAGGTCGCGATCGCAATCGATGTTAAACATAATTGAGGAGAAACGAGTAGCGTTTCCGTTGGATAACTTGACTCGACGACGGCAATTTATTATAATAAGAATAAATTGCCGATGTCGGAGTAAGTATTGAGGTCACTCAATAATTATTTATTATAATATATAATTATCGGGGGCGGTATGACTTTAGGGGGGGGGGGGGGAGGTGACGGCTTGATTTCCGAAGGTGTTGGATAAGGGGGCACAGGGGGGGTAGGGGGACCGGGGTCATGTTTTCGAACTCCTCCCTAGTGATTATAGTTTTTATAAAAACTGGCAACATTTTTATAAAATCATTATTCATAAAAATTCGTTTTTTTATGAGGTCTATTTTATGGAAGTTGTATAAAATTTCCGATTTTTATGAAGTGGTTTTATAAAAACTTAATGAAAAAATTTTTATTATAAAATCTGTCAAAATTTTCATACAATTCATCTGTTTTTTAATAAAAACAATTGAAAGCTTCCAAATTTTCTTATAAAACCTTTATAGTTATAAAAACATCGCGATTTTTATGAAAAGTTATATTTTTATAAAAAAACTTCCCTGATATAAGGAATTTCTCCTATAGTGATATTTGATACGTTTTTATTACGCAAAGGAATAGGAAATCATGTTCGTAACGTTTTTTCAGCAATTATAATACGTCAAAACATATGATTTCATAGGATTTAAAAATTCTTCAACTCAGATTACAAATAAGCATCCAAATTGACATAGATTTGATGGACAAGGAAGTTGACTATCGGATTTCTGATGCAAAGTTCGCAAGTTCAAATCCCGCTGCCTCCAAAAATGTTTAAATGTCTTTCGAAACGAAATTTGAGCTGAAATTTGAGCTAGAGCCTCAAAAACTGATGAAAAATGGTATATACATTAGCACAATGAATCCAAAAAAGGTTAGAAAAATGTTTGCCTATTTTTAAAAATGTTGTAAAAGAATTTTTATGAACAAAATTGTTTTATAAAACTTTTATAAAACCACCTTATAAAAAATGAATATTTTATATAACTTTTATAAAACCGACCTTATAAAAATTTTTATAAAAACTCGAATCACTAGGGCTTGCTCAAGTGTCCTTTTTTTACTTTATCACGAATTTGAATGTTTGGTGTTACCCAAAATGTTCGAAATTAAAAATTTGAAACTAAAATTATGTCAAAAAAAAGCATGTATTCCAAAATTTGCAGTATCCCAAATTCCAGAATTATAATAATTTAATCTTTCGATCTCGATATTCATATTTTGGAAGTTGAACTTCCAACTGCTCAAATTTTCGAATTTCGCAATGTTCAAATTTGAAAGATCGCTTCCAAAATTCGAATTTTCGGAAGAACTTTCCAACCGTCGTCCGTTTTATTTTTTACTTTTTTTCGTTTTCCCTAATATGGAACTATGCTAAAAATTCAATTATTATTCATATCACCACTTGTATTATGATATAAAGATTGGGCCAAAAGCCTGTATGATATAAATAAAATTAGATCCAACTGTCTTATTTTTTAGACGACGTCACTTGGTCACCCTAGCCATATTCGCACATAATCATGAGAATTCATTCACCTACCGTTACCTTGCAGCCGCAATCAATTAATTTCCAATCGCTAAAACTTGCAATATATCAAGCTTTCGATCGCCCACGCGGTCATTACAAAAATTTTTCATCTACGTGGTAATTTCAAAAATTATGCGCCAACCAACATTAAACCAACGTCGCTAAAACCAGAAAGGACGTCACCCCATTCGCACAAAAAATTCACTGAGAAAAAATATGATAATGAATTTCACGAAAAAACCATTTCCGATCATAATAAGATTACCCCCCATAAATATTTCCACCATAAATCATCATAATGAGAAGAACGGCGGCTATGAACACCTGCTTTTACTAGCATTTTGTTCTCCCGTTTATACCCCTGTAAATCATTTTTCGCGAAAGGTCGCGATCGCAATCGATGTTAAACATAATTGACGAGAAACGAGTCATGTTTCCGTTGGGAAACTGGACTCAACGACATCAATTATTAATTATGCATAACTAACCGCTATGTGGCAGATGGCGGACGCGATTTTTTCCCGTCCGATTTGCCATGAAAAAGCAAGCAAATAAGCCATCGTCCAATATTCTCGTGTTTCAACCCGTTTTTATTGTTTTTTTTTTTCACCGACATGTACAAGTTAAGTAATGAACTCGCTTGAATGAATAACAACTCGTCCCCCTACGGTTTGAAGTCCAGGCCCAGAGATTGCGCGGCAAATGTCAGCACGTCCGTGCTCTCTTCTATCTGCGAGAGCGTATAAATCAGACTCATTGTTAGTCATTCAATACTTCCATTTTCTTAACTCATGTTTGAGTCATTTCATCATCGATTTTTATAGATTTCCTCAAATCTTCTAAAAACGAGCACTCAGAGCAGGAACCACAGCACTGAAGGGTAGTTCGAGTATTAGCGGGGCGTCTAACAAAATTCCAGGCATTTCCAGATTTTTTCGAAAATCTTCCATGATGACAGTTGGATCCGAAAATTCGTATGCATACGAAAAAAATCTATACAATAGTTGTTCACTTACGATGTTTTTGGATAACGAACAATTTTCAATAAGTTTACCAGTCGATAATTTCCATATTGGAAACTTGAATATGAATTTTCAACTCCGTTCAATTAAATTGTATGTTTTCGATTTCCCATTCAATTTTTTTTGCAATTGAATGTTTTTTGCAAGAAAAAAAATCCACCGAGCCGGGAATCGAACCCAGGACCTCCCAATTTCATGTCGGGAGCTCTAACCAACTGAGCTACTTTGGATTTCGGAATCCGAAGTAGCAAAAAAAAAAAAAAATTGAATGGGAAATCGAAAACATCATAAAATTTATCATAAAACCCATTGACAATCCATTCCATAGTTCGTTCAATTATTATTCGAATGAAACTTCTATTTACCCAAGCTTTTAAATTCCTATGAATTCCGGATTCCTTTAACGAATTTCTTTAATTTCAAAGTTTCTCAATATTAAAAATTTCATTTTTCAAATTTCTAGTATCAACATTTTTGAAACTTCTGAAACAGATATTCCTTACTGACCCATTTTTGGATCTATAAAATCAAATCGTACAATTAACATGTGAAAATATTCATATTTACATATTCAAAATATTTCATCATGAATTAAAAACTTTCCCATGACAAAAAATAAAATCGGGAAATCCAAGTTCTGAAATTTTTGCAGGGCAATTCCAGTGTTTGAAAATAACGAAACACCTTAATTTCACTCATTTTCATGCCTGTGGTTTTTGCTCCAAGTGACGGTTCGGTAGATATTTCATTGGTCAATTCCAATTTCAAACAATCCACCCTACGCACGAATGTCTGAAATTTATGACTTACCACTTTGGCGGTTGGTTTCCCACTCCCGTGACCAGCTTTGGTGTCCACTTTGATCAGCAGAGGGTTCCTCTGCTGCGGGAGTTTGCCAATTTGGCCTTGCAGCGTCGCTATGAGCTTGAGGCTGTGCAGGGGAACGACGCGACCATCGTGGTCAGCGGTGAGCAACAAAACCGCTGGGTATTGCCCCCCATTGTCCGGCTCCCTCACGTTGTGCAACGGGGAAAATTTGTACAAATTGTCAAAGTGCTTCGGCTCCTCAGAACACCCATAATCGGACGTCCACGTGTGGCCGCAAGTGAATTTGTGGAATCGCAACATGTCCATCACCCTGTAACAAGCATTCAATTTTGTCCTCAATTATTTTCAAATCGAGAGTTGACTGTATTTCAATAACTCGTATTTTGAGCCGACAAAATGACTGAGATTCTAAAGGTTGGAAAAATATCGATCTCCCACCCCTAGTGATTCTAGTTTTAATAAAAAACCTTATAAAAAATTTTTATAAAAGTTCTTATAAGATCGGTTTTGTGAAAGTTTTATAAAATTTTCATTTTTTATAAAGTGGTTTTATGAAAGTTTTATATAAAATTTTTTTTATAAAAATTTTTTTTCAACATTTTTATAAATATTCGAAAATTTTTTTAACCTTTTTTGGATTCATTTTGCTGATGGATATACCATTTTTCATCAGTTTATGAGGCTCTAGCTCACATTTCTTTTTGAGAGAAATTTAAACATGTTTTGGAGGCAGCTGGATTTGAACTTGCGACCTTTGCATCAGAAATCCGATAGTCAACTTTCTTGTCCATCAAATCTATGTCAACTTGGATGCTTATTTTCAATTTGAGTTGCAGAATTTTCAAATCCTTTAAAATCATACGTTTTCTTTGATTTGATATTTTCAACATTGAATTATGCAAATTTCAAAGTATTCACAAATTGTTTCCATGTTCAAAATTTCAGTCATTTTGTTCACTAACGATTGAATTTTGTTTCACTTTCGGGGTTGATACAAAAAAAAAAAAAAAAAAAAAAAAAAAAGAGTCCCCCGTTACTTCCCCCTTGGATGATCAACTTTTTTGACGAGGTGTAACCATGTTGTATAAGATACTCGGCGGCACACTGGAAATCGTCGAAAGTGTTCTGTTTGTTGAACAATCGACCTTGGTTGTGCCATTTCTCCCCATATTCCCTGTAAAACAAAATTTTCAGAATAATTTCCACAGTACTAGATCAACTAAAAAAATTATTTACATACAATAAATCTGGTCAAAAGTTGATGATCTATGAATTCTGGGTCATTTTTTGGAAAAAATAAACCTCAAAATAATTCAAAAAGTTTTTTTGGCTCCAAATCGTCAACTTAAAAAATTTTTGTTTTTACCGAGGAATGAAAGTGGTGTTCAAGGGTTATTTTATTATCAGACAAATAATAATTGTTTTATTTGATAAGTAATTTGATGAATAATAATGAAATAGTATAATGAGTCAATAATCATCAGCAAATTCGAATTCGACGCACCCTCCTCCTCTCACGTTGGGAATCGCCAAAATGCCATCGAAATGCTGTATAAAGACCAATCTTGTCACACTGAAAGTTGGTTGGATGCTGATGTTGAACCCTCCATAAGCGTAAAGTAGAGCCGGCGACGAACCATCCAATACTGTATTCTATGTGTAACACAAAAAGACAAAAAGTTCAAAAAAAAATGTCAAAAATATTATAAATGAATGTAATTCATAAATGTCAGGTAAAATGGTCATTCAGAACGAAACCCTGGCAAAAATTTGTCATCAGGTTTTTCCATACATAGGAAAAAATCCGTTTTTCCATGTTTTACTGTTAAAATCCAATTGTTGTTTTTCACTGGTAAGATATTCAACTTCCACTTTTTAACATACAAATTCTATAAAGACACCGTAAAGAATCAACATCTCATTTTTATTGCCGCCGTTCTGCTCCGCGTGTCCATTTTAGACAAGTCATGGAAATTCTGGACAGAGCATACATGAACTAAACAATTATATTTAAACAGAATGTAAGAGATGAATAAAATTTAATTTGAAATGAAATTAATTATATCAAAATACCAATTTAAATACCTCTTTCATGACAATGAACATTGGTATTTTGGTGCCATCTTTGCCATCATAAAATACTTGGGTTGTCTTGTATAAACCAGGGTCGAAATTGCTCACTTTGATTTCGCGCAACACCTGAAATACGAACATTCACAATACATTTATGTTCTGCATAGTAAAAAAAAAGTTCAAATATAAATAAATCGTAGAACAAGAATCCCTTGATAAAAATTTCCTTGCAATAAAAAATCTTTCAAATTGTTCAAAATTAATATTATAAAGTATAAAAATGTAGTGATATTTCTATTTCCACATCAATAATTCGAATTCTGAAATCTTAAAATTGTCACATTTGGAGAACACAATACAAAGTACAAATTTGGACATCAAAGTTCCACGATAAAAGTGCAAAATAAAGTTGTTTCAAAATTGAAACCATGATTGCATAAATTCTAGCCATGGAAAATTGAATTCAGAAATTGAAAAAATTAGAATGAAAATATTAGAATATATAAATTAGATTAGAAGATTCATAAATTGAGAGAGTCAAAAAAATGTCAACGTCAAAATTTATATTCAAATATCTTGAATTTTTCAATTTGGTCTTCAAATTTGTTGTAACGTCAAGAAAATTTTGAAATCATGTCTTTTTTTGTAAACAGATTCATCATCTTCCACGCCTATAATTTTTGTTTGTTTGTTTGGAGTTTTTACCTTAGGGGGTTCGTCTTTCTTTAAATCAGTCGTGTAAATGATACCAGGTGTTAGGAAGGAGGTGAACTGATAAAAAATGTCCGAGTACTCTATGTCCCCGGAAAACCCAACGATAGTTCCAACTTGCAGGGGGAAAGTTTTCAGCAGTTCGCCCGATTTCAGACTGTGCAATTCGAGAATGTTCTGCAAAACAATAAACAAGTTTCGAAATAGCAATTTGCATGTTACATTCAATCTCCATTATTCTATTTATATACGATTTTATTTCAATTTGACATTGATAAATTGAAAAACTGTTTGAATACAAAATATAATTAAGTCTTGACAAAACAAAAATTGGAAAAAATTATTTCGTTTTATATAATAGTCAAAACAATTACTTTGACATCTTGAATGTAGCAAGTGACAACTTTGTCGTGGTCCACGCCAGCCGCCCAATCTAAAATATTGTGAGAATGCTCAGGAATCACTTCAATCCAATTTTCCTCTTCGTAATTGCACAAGTCGATAGCAATGAGTCTGAAATTCGGCGCGTTTTTGTTGGTACGGAAAATGGCCTTGGAACCGTCATTCGTCACGTACTAAAAAAAGTTTTCATGATGAAAAGTTCCCATATCAACATTATAATGAGAATGCCTCCAAAAAGTACCTCGTAATCATTTTCAAAATTGTCCACTATTTTTTTGTACGACAGTGGCCCCTCGATTTTTTTTCCCGACTCGAGCTTGGAAACGTAAATCCTATTGTCTTTGCATTCTTGCGAAGGCAAAATCAAAAGCCAGTTTCCACAATCCGTGACCACAGCTCCGCTGGAAAAAAAAAAATTTTGTAATTTTTATCTAATGTTTTTCCAATTTTTGATTTTAAAAAATGATAAAAGATCGTTATTATACAAATACTGAAAATTCGAATATTAAAAAAAGGTCCATAAGAAAAACTATTTTTCCTAGTTTTTAAGTGTTTACAGAAAATTTTTAATAATCTGAAACAATCATCTTACATCCTCCACAATGGCTCCTCTGGAAATTCGAGAACTAGAATGTCCTCAGATTGGGGTGTACCCACGTGATGGTAAAAAAGCTTTTGATGTTCGATTTTCTGGGTTTCAGTACCCCTGTCTTCTTTTTGGTGGAGATACCTTCCATAAAAAACTCCCAAGTTATCATGGGTCCACGTCAGTGAAGAATATTTCACTTGTTCCAGTATTTCTGGATACTTTTCTCCTACGACAATAATTTAAAAATTTTTAATGCACAATCTTCAACATCAAAGTGCTGATTAGTTGATAAGATTATACAATTGAACGCACCAGTGTTGGTATTCATGAAATGTATGGTGCACCACTCGGAGCCGCTGGCAGACAATCCATAGGCCAATATACTTCCATCTTTGCTGAACGCGCGAAGTGACATGGCCACCAAACCATCACTCGACAAAGTGTTGGGATCGAAGAATACTCTTGGCTCCGACTCTAAAGTATCTTGCACATACATAACACTGCAACAAAAAACAACACTTTTTGGATTTTCCCTGATATATATATATACACACACAAAAATTCTTTAAAATGTATTGCCTTTACATACTAGAGACTAAAATTGAATATTCCAGAATTTAACATTTAAATTACAAGGGACTTGAATATGATCCAAAAACTTGAGAAAATGCTATTTCACAAAACTTGAAAAGTTTGAAAAGTGAATCAGTAGATTTCAAAATTTCGAGAATAGAAAACTCAAATTGAAAAATGTCAGAAATTCATTGCTTCAGAAATTCATTCGATGTACAATTTACATCAATTTATATAAGTTTCCATTATACCGGAAAAAATTGTACCATGAGCAAAGAATACAGATAATAATGTATAAGGATTGTAAATGTTGAGAAAAATTCAAAAACTTGTAAAGAAAACAAGTACGAATAAAGACAATTATCTAAACAAAAAATTTTTATATTTTTTCCTATAAAATGAAGCCCCCCCCCCCCTTCGCTTCTGCTACTAGAAACCATTTCTATGCCCCTGCAGACGACTTTTGACGTATACCTTTGATTCTGCAAGCCACTGTTTTTGTTGAAGTAGTATCGGTCTTTGACTCTCGTGGGGCAAGAATATTTGGGAAAATCCCAAAGTTGTTTGAGCCTGTCGTAAATGGTTTCTCGATAAGGACAGGCAGTCAAATATGGTTTCGTGACATTGTTTTGCGCTTCTACATAAGCTTTGGTTTCCTCGGAATCTGGATCCTCGAGCCAGCGATAAGGATCTTTGACCTGCACAGAAAAAAACATAAAATAAGCCAAGGCCATCAGAGAGGAGGAAATACTTATTTGTGTTTTCAATCATGGTAAAAATGGTAGCACTGTGACTTCCAAATTTTCAATTACAACTTTTCTCTTTGTTGGGTCAAAAACAGTGCTTTCGACACAATGAAGAAATCATGAAATGACTGCATAAATAATTTCTCTTTTCCGTTTTTATGAATTCAATGATGCATGGATATAATCTTGAAGATGTGTTAACCTTGACGCCGTGAAAATCCTCGACGACGTCTTTGTCGACTCGAGCCTCGGGGTATTGGAATTTCGTCATATTGTCAGACTCGATGACTTCGGCTTGTGAGCTGCAATAATTCCGCCGATTCAGTGGCGGTATTTTCACACGTAAAATTGTATTTTTATTCTCGCTGACTGTTTGCGAGTTAGATTGACAGTGATAATTCGCCGTTAAACCGCAAAGTTTATAAAAACCACTTTTCTTGGAAACGAAACTTGATCGTGCCAAACACCACGTCAACAACTTGTTTGTTTCAGACAACAAGTGAAGCATTGTCAACGTCCACAACGCAAATAATGGCGGATAACCGGAAAAATTTAACCGCCATTTTTACATATTTTTTATTATACACTGTAAAAATGCAATTTCCTTCCAATGCATGATAAAAATGCATTTCATAGAAGGGGATTCAGAAAACGAATTTATATGAAAAACATCTAGAGTCCGGATGCAATATAATTTTTTTTTTTAATGTAAAAACGGTTTCTCAAAACAATTCGAATGTAAAAAATATGGAATTGCGGAATCCTGTGGTGCTGCTATCTACGCCTATGTGTGAGAAAAACGTACAATATGGCGTCTCGATTTTGAAAGTTGTTGTCCGCAGTCCGACCGCCGACGTCGATATACTCTCAAGTAAACAAATATGGCGCTAGTTTTGGTGTTTATTGTTAAAAAAAAGTAAATATTGCATGGTACACAATGCCGGGATTTTCGAAAATGAGTCAAACTTACTACGGTCGCAGGTGCTCGATCCCGAGCTGTGACTACGAAAAAAAGAACGCCTTTAAAAAAAGTGTTCACCTGTTTTCTGTACCAAAAAATCCGGCCGTGGCCGAAATTTGGCAAAAAGTTTTCGTTAATTTTCCGTTACGTCCGAATGCTCGTATCTGCGAAAATCATTTCAAGAAAGGGGACATTTTATTCACAAAAGAATTCAAGGACAACGAGGGGAACATCCTTGGGATAGTATGTATAAAAAAAGATATTTAAATAAATTATGACTATTGATTGTAAAAGTAAATTCCATAATTTTCGAATGAAAACAAACATAGTTGCTTTAAGATAGAATATTATGATTCAGAATCACTCATATAAGTAATTTAATTGAGTAATTGTTGGCATTGTTACAATATTGATTCTGAAGTCTTTAAATTTTAGTAATGCAAATCATTTTCAGGGCCAGTATAAAGTTGCGAGACTGAGGCAAGGTGCGGTACCTCATTCAGGACAAGAACAGCCAGAAGAAAAAGATGCCTTTCCTACCAACCACAATGAAGAAAACAAATTTATCCTTCCAGACGTCAAAAAATCTATTGCAATTGAAGAAAATGAAGTTATTCTCCCAGACATCGACAAATCTGCAGCATATGAAGAAAACAAAGTTGTTCCTCCAAGCATTCCAGTTCTTGACAAACCTGCTGCAATATTGAAAAAAGAAATCTTTATACATCTGGCAGCAGCAACATTAACTTTGCCTCCCGAGTGGGTACGGACGAAATTCAGCAATGATGGATTCATTGTTTTTTGTAGTTTACAAGCGAGAAAAGAGAACAAGCAATTTCAAACTTTTGTCGGACCTCAAATAATTGTGGATGGAAGTTTAAAGTTAGAGTTTTCGGTCGTTGGGAAACCATACAATTTCACAGAAGATTCCTTAGTCACCAATGCACAAGTAGAAAATGCTCTAACTAGTGTAGAAAATTTTGAACATTTCTTATTTTTGGTTGGGAAGTTGCAAATTTGTTCTGGTTGCGATATTGCTGACAAGTATCAAAATTTAAGTACTTCAGGGTCTTTCAGAGACAGTTGCTCAGTTTTGCGACACGAAAAATGCAAACTAATGGTAAAGACAGGCCATTGCTGTTCTTTTTGCTCCACGTTGAAAAATTCTTTGTACAAAAAAAGAAAAAGAATGGAACAGAATTTACCTCGTAAGAGACTTCATTTTGATGTTCCTGAACACCAAAAAGTTGATCTGCAATTATTTCGGGAAAAACACTATAGTATTGTTCAGGCGAAGAAACGCGCTGATATGAAAATTGATAAGTTGGAGAAAGAACTAATTAAAGTTAGAGAAGAGCTAGCGACGATCAAAAATGGCAATCAAACAAAAATTGTCCGACAAAGCTGAAGTTGAAAAAGGCTACTGCAGATTTTTTTGGGGGAAATTATTTTGTATGTATATAAAAACGATGATGATACTGGCGGTCCAAAAAGAATGTTTAAAATATGAAGCTTATGTTTATGTGAATGTAATTATGAATTATTATTCAATAAAAAAATATGTTAACAAAAACTGTGTTGAAACTTTTTTTACAGTTTGAGTTATAAATTATAATTTTTAAATTTATCTTCATTTTTTAGAATAGTTTTTGAGTGCTTAGAATTGACTCGAAGATATACAAGAAACTCAAATTTGAATTTTCGAAAATTGTGTGGTGCCGCCACCTAGCAACGACCTTCAAAATTAGATATCAAACGTGAAACGATGATGATGAAGATTCTCTGACAGTTTCTGACGGTTTCTGACGACGATGACATGCAATGACCCAATGACATGAAAGTGCGCCATTGTTTAGTGACAATTTAATATTATTTTTCTAGTCATTTAGTCGAAAAAAGAAAATATCGTGTACACTACGAAAATAAACTATCAGGTAATGTTATGAGTTTCGGAAAAAAATTATCTGAAGCACCATAAAAGTTGAAATATTTTTGGTTTGACAAGTCGAGTTAGGTTACACCAATGAAAACAAATAATGACAATTTCAATAAATATAAACGACGGAGGTTGAATTACTAAAAACTGCAAACAACTATCTAGTATTCAAATTTTGAAAATATCAGAAATTGTAAAGTTTTGACAAATTTAACAAAAATGTATTTCTTTATTTTAAAAAAAAATGTCCCAATATTCCAAAGTATAATGGCAATTCATTCAAAACATTGAAAATTGCTTTCAAAATTAAGCAAAATACATATCATCGGAAATTTGAGTTCAATAAAAAATCGAAAGATTTTCCAAAAATTGTTCCCTGGGCAAATGAACGACTTTTTCAGTAATTGACTCAACGTCAAGCTATTTCAAAAATAAAATTCAGCTTTCGAATAAAATGTTCAAACTACATCCTAAAAGACTGTAAACATTAAAAAACTATCCCAAAAAATTGAAATAATTCAGAAATTAATCTCCAAATTATATTAAACCTCTCCACATTTATATAAAAAGTATATTTCCAAGAATCAATAAACTCCAAAATGTTCCATTGCCAATAAACCAACACATGAAACAAATACGCGAATAATTCCACTCTATTTTCCAGAATCAAAATGGGTGTGAAAGCCGCAGAAGCAATGGAAGTGGAGGTGTCATCTACCGCCGAGGTAGCCGGAGACAACGGAACCGAGGCAGGTGACAAAAAGGACGCCGACCTGCAGGCGATTCAGGAGGTGCGCGAACACACTCGACAAATCGAGAAGTCCGTGCAGAATAAAGAGCCCAGGTTCATACTACGTGCATTGCGGGCCCTGCCCAACACAAGGCGCAAACTGAACCCGACAGTTCTTCGAGCCCTCATTGGGGGCTTCTACAGCAAGTCCGCGACGGAGCGCGAGGCCCTGCTCGCTTGGGTCGAGGAGCCCATGGACTGTGGCAGTGGCACTGAGGGTACTACACTACAGTCTCAAAGGTTAATTACAACTATGTCATGGAAAAACGAATGTGGAATTGACCATAATTTTTTCAGGTTTCCCCGCTGCAACAGTTTCAAAATTAAGAAACCAAATATTATTCATCAATACAATTTTGATCCTTACAGGTCATTCCGAGGCACAGCGGCGCCATTGTTGCCCGAGATAGATGCCTACGTGCACCTGTTAGTGCTGGTGCGCCTGATAGACACGGGCAAGCACGCGGAGGCGGTGAAGTGCTCGGAGGCGCTGATCCAGAAGATGCTGAGCCAAAACCGGCGCACCATGGACTTAATCGCGGCCAAGTGCTACTTCTACCACTCACGGGCGTACGAGCTGACCGAGCAGCTGGACAAGATCCGCAGCTTCCTGCACCTGCGCCTGCGAACCGCGACCCTGCGCAATGATTTCGAGGGCCAAGCGGTACTGATAAACTGCTTACTGCGTAATTACCTGCATTACAACCTCTACGACCAGGCGGACAAGTTGGTGCTTAAGTCCACCTTCCCTGAAGCAGCCAGCAATAACGAATGGGCACGCTTCCTCTACTACCTAGGCCGCATCAAGGCCGCGCGCCTCGAGTACTCCGCGGCCCACAAGTACCTGGTCCAGGCAATGCGTAAGGCACCCCAGACCACGGCGGTTGGCTTCCGGCAGACCGTTCAGAAACTCGCCGTCACTGTGGAGCTCCTCCTCGGTGACATTCCCGAGAGGTAGTCTTTTTTTTTCTTGTCTACCGTTTTCCCTGCGGGCGTATCTCGGAGCATCTCGATACTCTGGGATACGTCGCTAAGTGCCCATCTTTTCCGATAATGGGAAAGTCTACTCGCCTAATTTGACTGGGTTGGTTGGCAAGTCACCCGTCAATCTCGTGCTGTTACGTCCTGAGATAGGGCCTTGAGCATGCTGCTCCACTAGTAGTGGCTGAACGGACAGAGATCGGTAGCAAGTGAGGAGGGTGGATATCCGAAAGGATGCGGCACCGGGACTGAACAATATAGGGTGGGGAGGAGTACACTATATGTCTACCAGTACTGTTAGTGCTGGAAAATGACTCAGTTTTTGGAATTGGGGTTTCGTGAGTTAATTTTGCATCGACACGTTTCAGGCAGGTCTTCCGACAGGCCCCGTTGCGACGCGCCCTGGCGCCCTACTTCCAGCTGACCCAGGCGGTGCGTCTGGGCAACCTCCATCGCTTCGGTGAAGTCTTGGAGAACTTTGGCCCCCAGTTCCGTGCCGACCACACCTACACCCTTATTTTGAGATTGCGTCACAATGTGATAAAGACGGCGATTCGCTCGATCGGGCTGTCGTACTCGCGAATCTCGCCGGCAGACATCGCGCGGAAGCTAGGCCTCGGCTCGGGCGTCGACGCTGAGTTCATCGTCGCCAAGGCCATCCGCGACGGCGTGATCGAGGCCACCCTCGACCCTGAGAAGGGCTACATGCGCAGCAAGGAAACGAGCGACATATATTGCACCCGCGAGCCTCTTCTCGCCTTCCACCAACGCATCACCTTCTGCCTCGACCTTCACAACCAGAGCGTCAAGGCCATGCGTTATCCTCCCAAGTCCTACGGCAAGGACCTCGAATCCGCCGAGGAGCGAAGGGAGCGCGAGCAGCAGGACCTCGAGCTCGCCAAGGAAATGGCCGAGGAGGACGATGACGGCTTCCCTTGAGCTAGTGCGTCGTTTAATATGATTTTTTTTTTCTGTTTTTCTGTCCTTGCTATTCTAAATCGGCGGTGTAAAAGGTACTTGTTTCAAATAGAGTTTTTTTAACACATTATTTGTTGTGTTTTTTTGTGTTTACGTGAGAAGGGGGGGGGGGGGGGGTTTTCGATGAATTCTTGAATAATTGTTTTTGTAAGTCTGTTTGTGATTTCTTTCAAATAATTATTGTAGTCTTGTTATGTGGGGCGTTAGCAAGCGTCTGTTGAAATTAGTTGTAGATTGTTTTTAAATAAGGCTATTTGTATGCTTTTTCACGTAACTTCTAAACAACATGTTTTTCAACTTTATATTCTTCACTCTTTTATTATTTTTCAACATTCAGTTGCGCAAGTCATTGGGCTCGGTGAATACGATTTTTATTCCAACAAGAACATATAAACGATTTTCCGTGAGTACTGATTAATTTCTACAAATTTTGCAAATAAAAAACCCAAGCGTACAATATATATTAAATTTTAAAAAATACTGTCAAAAATCATCGACAATTTCATTTTCTCAAAACCGTTTCTTATTAGTGATCTAGGAAATATGGACCCTAAAATTGAAAATTATCCGATAATTACGGAACCGCCTAAAAAATATATGGGATACATTAAAATCGACATGGATGTACAACCAGAAGTATCGACGTGCAGAAAAACGGAGTCACATTTTCGGATCTGCTGCCCGCACCGCGGAATAGAAGGACAGTGTTGTCCGAAAAAAAATGATGATTTGGGTTCCGAAGGTGCCAGAATAATTTTTTTTAATCCACAAAGTGCATAGAGGCGTTGGAACCTCCGCCTATCAAACCTCAGTAAAAACAAGAATTTCAAATTGAATTCCAATTTTCCGAAAATGTTCTCTAAATTTCGGATTGGACAAAAATATTTCCCGAGGTTGTCCCTCATGAAAAAAGTCGTTCCGGCGCCTCTGGGAATGCAAAATTTTTTTTTCCACGAACTGCCTTTTTTCGATTTTCTTCAGGCATAGAAACCACAAACGCTTGTAGAAAATGGACCTTCGCCAGGTTGTGGAATAACACGCGTGAATTTTATCGCATATGGTATACAAACATTTATGTGGGCTGTGCATTGATATGCCCAATTTTTAGTGACCTTTGTCGCATTTGTTTTTCTGAGCCCGATTGGTAAAAAATCATTTTTTGTTATTGTGTAGTTGAATATTTGTTGTTGTTTTTAATAATAAATTCATTCGTATCAACACAACGCGCTTTTATTCAGAATTAAATGCTTGGTTAATATATTTATCCACATATATTAGACGCAAATATTATCATAATTAAAGAATAATGTAATAAGATGCTTATTTTGTTAGTTAATTAATTTTGCCGTAGAACTTTTTTTTCCTTTCGATATCGGAACATCGTACGCGAAATAAAAAAACGCATCCAAAATGTGACCGAACGTTCTCGCCCAAGCCTTAAATTTGTCCTCGATCTGTCTGAGTATGGTCAACTCAATTTTTTCTCTGAAAAAAAGTTGTTGAATCATTTGTACAAGAGAAAATTTCGGAAAAGTAGGTAAATAAATTTTTTTCTGCAATTCAGAAGATACTGAATTTCACGTTTTAAATAATCGACTCTAATCAATAATCGGTTGCGCGCTCGAGAAATCCTACAGCGCGCAGCCTGTTATTGCACAGAGCCGTTCAATTGTACCTTGTACTGGTTGGTCGTGGTTTTCTGAAAAATGTGAGAAAGTAACAAGCCGGGGAATCGCTCGTCCCCGCTATTACGTGCATTTTTCCCGTTTCAATTTTCATCGAACTTCCCTTTTCCACCGTGCCGATCAATTTCCGTCCCGAGAAAATTGAGACTGATCCTTCAAGGACGCTCAAGGTCAAATTTTCCACGTTCTTGTCGATATAGTTCTCCAAGCGCATGTCTGGGTAATCGGCCACGAACAGCACGTCCGAGTGGTTCGACCAAGAATACACTTGTTTACGAATTTCGTCGAGTTTGTACCTAGAGAATTTCGTTTTTTTTTCTATTTTCGATAATTTTAGAACAACTTTCGAGATTTGAAAAAAATGTGGATTTTCGAAAACAAAATTTCACAGTAATTATTTTAAAAGTTTGATTTCTTTGGACGTTTTTTCTATTTGACGGTTTACGGTACTTTTTTCATCGAATTTTTCGGAATTCTCTGATAATTCGGAGATAGCATTTTTTCGCCCAGTATTTTTCATGATTTTAAGTAATTAGTATTTTTTACAAATCCGGTTGAGTTTCGATAATTTTGAAGGTTCGAATTTTTTACTATTGAATTTACTAAAATAAACTGCGAATTATCGCGGTACCTGTAAGAATCGAACTGAGTCAGCAGTGGTAACACGTAAGAAACAGGCCGGAACAAGTTCCATTCGGCGCTTAGCAAGTCCACCGAAGAGTTGAACATTCTTTGCTGGAACCTTCCGTTCAAAGAGCACCACACGTCTACGAACACGCTCATGTTAGACGCGATATTTGCAAGCCGATTGTTCGTTTCCTTAGGAATATTTTTTTTTAACGATTTTTGTTTCTCACGCAATAAGTTTCTCTGCAAGATGAAAACCATTTCAGTTTATTAAGGCAAGGAATTACAACATTAAATGATTATTCAGGAGTGATAAAAACTTTGATTTAATACACTTGAACCTCGTAATTTGTCCCATTTTATTAGGCAACTCACAAAAGTCGTGGAAATACTATATCGCGAGCCAGAATGTCTTTTATTTTTATCAGTGTCCAAGGTTTAGGATCGATTTTTTGGAAACTTTTTCTCTCATTCTGAAATAGTCAAAATTTGACCATTTGAATTAGTAATCGTTGTTTTGACTACTCAAATAGTCATTCTTCAATTAATTACTCCCAATAATAGTCAAATTTGACTATTTGACTAGTGATATTTTGACTAATTAGGACTAGTCAAATCATTTGACTACAAATTAGTCAATAATTTGACCATTCGAATTAGTGGTTTTAGCT
>JAPYZK010004755.1:0-15437 GCA_030522785.1 Platygaster equestris
ACTTGAGGAACAATTGTAGGACTTGAGGAACGACCATAGGTACAATACCAAATCGCCGGTCGTAAATGGACGTCCTCAATGCGCTATTTCAGGGGCTCGGAGCGTCTGTTCAGTGCGTGTTTTGCAAAAAATTCCATTTCCTTCACATTGTAATTATAAGTCCAAAAAATTTTTCATTCAAATCTAAACTATCCGGAGAATGGCCAAAAATGTCTACTCAATTAAAAACTTTTAGACACTTCATAATAAAACTACTCTCCTTTCGCTAAATATCCAAAAAAGGCACCTAGGAATAATCTCAAAATTGCGTTTCAAAAAAACCTGTAATAAAGTAATAAACCTGCAATTTGATACTTGTGCACGTTTGGCACTTGTAAAACTCGTAAACAACGCTCGCTCGTTCGATTAATTTTTCATGAATTTTCATGCAATGGATATCGAATGCAACTGAACGAATTAACATACTACTTATGAATGCCCGTGACACGACCATTCCTCACTTCGAGTCGCGTGGCATGTCATGCATTTACCGCACTCAATAGAGAGAAAGAAAAAGGGAGAAAGGCCCGCGACGCAGCGTTGCTCAACGAGTTGAGTACGTTGGTGCATTCGAGACTCATTTTATTGTCCAACGACAAAACTTGGTTCCATCAAGTTTTGGAAATTTTCCAAAAATTCTTCGGAATTTTCGATTCTCGATCTTTCTTCTTTAAAATTCTCTAACTTATGTCCAAAATTTGAATGGCATCTACGATGTTTTTCAGAGCTTTCTCAAGTTTCAAACTTCTTCGAAAATCGCATTTGTTCCTGTAAAATTCTTATAATTTTGAATCTCACAGCATCTAAGCTGTGGAACTGTATTTTCCAAGTTCTTGAATGACGATAATAAATATTCCACTCAAAAAAGTTGTGTTGGGTCCAAAGGAGAAAATTTCGAAGTCAATTTCATATTCCCTTTTACCGCTGTTTCGTCATTATAGATGATCCTGCACATTCTCTGCATCATCGCGCAAGATTTTCCATTATTTTTCTTTCACAATTACGTTTGAAATAACGCTACTTCGTGCGTACCTTCATAATTTTTGTGTAAACCTATACATGTGACATTTAATACGGGTTACTCGACCCCCACGATACATCCAGAGATTACACAACGTTGTATTTCTAGCTTACACCCATTTTACTGTGATATCTCGTATTTGTTATTAATGCGCATAAACTTTCAAATTATCAGCCCACAAATTTTCGATGAGGCGACCACTATGGATGTAAGAGTACGCGAATGCTCGTAGCGGATGTGCATTTTACTTGGATCATTAACGTTGGAAAGCCATTTGGAATTTTCCGTTTTGTTGTTTATATCGGTTTTATATAATCGAGATATGTAGTCGAAAATTGAATGAAAAATTGAATTCAGTATATTATGGACAAATTTAGTTAATTAAATTCGTCTGTTGGAGTTGATTGAACTGTTTAATATTCAAACGAATGTGATATTCTCGATGATATCAGGACTCATTCGATAAAATTTTCTACAAGTTATGAATTTCTTTGTACAAAATGTATGGATTTTGTCACTCAAGTATTTTTTTCGAAAACTGAAAGTAGCACTCAGCCTTCAGAAATAATATATATCATTTTTATTCAACAATTGTTTGAACATCATTCGTGATTTTTTCGAGCAAAAATTTTCGTTTACTTCTGATCTGACAGCTTTTTCAAGTCAGTGGGGCCAGTGTGGCTACATGTGTCCTTTATGGAATTATTTGGTCGTGTGTCCTGTAAGGGTTAAATTAAGTGTATGATAAACGTCAAAGGAAACTTAAAAAAGTGAGAAAACTGTTGATTTGGAGAGCATGGCAATGGGGTTTTTTCTGTGATATAATTCCTGTGAACACAGGAATTATTAATAATAATAATTATTATATATTATATCAATAATTCATAGACCCATCCTCTACTGAGTCGGTGTGCATTAAAATTAATCTCTAATGAATTCAATTATTATAAAATGAATTATATGTATTCTCTCGGTCGTACGCCCGAACAACTGTTCTTTTCACAAAAGTGAAAAAATCAGTCACTTGAGTGACAAAATTCATCACAATTCTCACACTCTAAACGGTGGAAAAGCTGGTATTTCGACAGCAACAAAAAATAGTACATAGTTGTACATTCAGGGAATTTTGATTTCGACAAAACGAAGGTTTGTGGCACGAGCCGAAGACGAGTGTTCTGTTCCAATCTTTTTTGTCAAAATGGACGTTCCCCGAGTCTGCAACTTCACGATAGCTGAAAAATACATCCTAAATATCAATTTCGAGGTTAGAGTGAGGAAAAAGGTGATAATTGCACTAGTTGCGGAATCTACTATTTTCCAGCACCGTGAATGAATCAAATGCGTACTTTCTCCACTGTTGTCATTTTAAAAATCTACTTCTTCCACGTTATAGGATACAATAAAACTTTGGACTAGCGTAATTATAATATCTCCACTAGTTGCGAAATATAGGTACTATTCTTGGGCAAAACGTGTTCTTTGCTCTTGTAAAACTTTGCACTCGCGTCAATTTCGAGCAGACGCGACTTGTCGGTGACAGTTTCTAGTTTTCTATTATTGTAACCCGGTGAATCTGCTCGCAACACTCGACAATATGCCGGCGCCGCTTTCCACTCGTTCTCGTCTAAGCTTCCTTTTGCTTCGGTTTTTCAACTTTTCTTTGAAAAGTGAAAACCACCGCTTCCTAAGTGCTTTTTCGTACGATCGACCATTTTCATACTTTTCGAGCGTGTGCACGTTTCATTTCGAGGTTAATTCAAGAACTAGAATTTTAGTAACAGAATAATCATCAACAAAATGAAAAAAATGGAAGTCGATAGAATGGAGAAACGTGATGAACAAAAATTAACAACTGTAATAAAAATTGAACAATTGAAATTAAAACTAGAATATAACAATTCAAACCAAGAATTCAGTAAAAATTAAGTACCTTTATATAAAATACATCGAAAAATACTTCCAAAAAATTGGGAAAATTGATAAAATAGTGAATAGTATAAATAATTCGCAATTTATCAACTAATTTGAATTTGGCAAAAGCTCAGAATTTCAACAAACCGAAAAACCATTCCAATAATGCTGGCATTTCATTAAAAAACACGAATTTTATAACTGTAAAATCCTATGAGAAAATTTCCAACATTTGCAAAAGTGCAGAATAACACAAAATCTACACGTCTGAATAATTATCCTCTGAATTCTCGTTGAATAATGTCCTGTGAAATTAACGATATCAGAATAATTGTGTGAATAATGCGGGTAAATCCGCGATTTTTATATCGCACCGAACGCGACAAGTTATAATTAAAATTCATTGCGAAGCTTCTTCGTGAAAAGGTCAGCACGCGCTCGGTGTCGCGTTCCTTGTGCCTGGACGCCCGTCAACGGCTCGTTTGCGCCGCGCAGTAATTCGAGATACCGGTGCATTCGCGATGTATTACAAGTGCGATTTCAATCGAAAGTTCCCAGCTTGTAAAATATCTATTTGATCGCTTCATTGGATACTCAAATAGAAGTAAATTAACCAAAATAAACCAAAAGTAACCAAAAGTAAATTAACCAAAAATTTAAACCAAAACCGGTCAATTTTCTCGTCGAGGTGATGAGTTTTTAGCAAATATACGAGATTTTATTACCGACAGTCTCCTTTCGCAATTTAGAAAAATTAGATTAAGTTCTGTAAAACAGTCGTAAAAATATGATCCGACAGTTTGAAGATTTTTTATTCCAAAAAAATTGGATGTTATACTTACATCAAGACACTTGATCGAGTTTTGAAAAGCTAATTTCGAAAAACGAAAAAATTTTGTCTGAACTCCAGTTTTCCGAATTTACGAATGTTTTCGCGAGTGCCAAGCCGCTTGTTATTTTGCAAAGAAAAAGAGGCTGTAACATCTGCAGCGACGTGAGCGCCAACATGAGGAGGCGTACAATGCACGCCAAACAACCCACGTTTCGTATCGAGAACACTCGACGTTATGTATAACCGTGGGTATCCTTTTAATCAGTCGACAACACTCGCCACCGGCTCGTTGCGTCGCTGTTTGCGGGTGAAAAACGCGAATTTTCCGGAATTTACGAAAAGAACCGTGTTATGTTTTTCCTACACGTGGAAAAAGTACGTTTGCTTTTGAAACATGACAATAGTAGGAAAAATT
The DNA here is from genome assembly GCA_030522785.1 of Platygaster equestris. Lineage (NCBI taxonomy): Eukaryota > Metazoa > Arthropoda > Insecta > Hymenoptera > Platygastridae > Platygaster > Platygaster equestris. The sequence continues at coordinate 4,219 of JAPYZK010004755.1, forward strand.
CTCACTTTATCTACGGTGTTGAAGGATGGTACATTTTGCAACTAGCGTGATGGTGAATTTTTTCGTTAATGCCCATCGACTCTTATCAATTCCTATCGATTTCCGTCAACCCCTGTCAATTTCCATCAATTCCTGTCGATTTCCTATCAATTCCCATCCGTTCACTTTGATTCCCATCGATTCCTGTCAATTTTGATTAATTCCTATCGATTAGTATTAATTCCTGTCGATCGTTATCCATTACTTTCAATTCCCATTGATTCCCATCAGTTCCTATTCATTCCTGTCAATTCCTATCGATTGTTATCAATTCCTATCAATCGTTATTGATTTCTATCCATTACCGTCAATCTCCATTGATTGCTATCAATTTCTATTGATTTCCATTTATATCGACTCTATCGATTTCAATCAATTTCTATTAATTCCTATAGATTCATATCGATGACCACTTATTCCTATTAATTCCCATTGATTGCCATTGACTTTCATCACTTTCTATACGTTTCCATTGATTACAATTGATTCCCATCAGATTCCATTAATTTCCATCAATCTCCAATGATTGTTCGTTGATTACTATTGTTTCCCAATAAACATTTTGACTATACATTCCCATTGACTTCCATCAATTTTTATAAATTCCTATCGGTTACCATCAGTTTCTATTGATTCTGATGAACTTTTATCGACTCTCGTCAATTTTTATCAATTTTTCATCGATTCCTATCAATTTACATCAATTCCCATAGATTCGCATCAACTCCTATTAATTCCATTTACATTTATTCCCATCAATTATCAGTGATATCCGTCGATTCCCGTCAATTCCTGTTGACTCCCATTGATTGACATGAAATCCCATTGATTTCTATCAATTTATTTTATATTGATTCCAATTGATTCCTATTAATCATTTATTATCAGATTCTATTGATTTCCATCAGTTTCCAATAATTCCCGGCTAATTCCCATCGATCTACAATAATGAATATAAATTTCGCACAGATCGAACGATTGAACATTTTCACAAATATCTGGAGGAATTCATTCGTCGAAATTACTGACAATTATTATTCGAAATTAATTAATTAATCGAAAATAAATGAAAACCTGGATAGGGGTTGGCGCGCGAAGCGCGCAGGTGGCGATGCCTCTTAGTAATGTTTGAAAATAGTTTGAATAGTAGATTTTGCCACTAGTGTAGGAATGTCCATTTTTACTGGACATTATTCATTAACATTATTCATTTCATTCTCTGATAACTAGACAAATTCCACTGCAAAAAAAGCGAAACAACTTTCATAGTCTAACAAAAAAAAAAAAAAAAAAAAAAAACCTAGCCGCGGGAACTTTTTCCTAACCCACCGCCGCGCCGGGGATGTTTTGTTCGAGCACGGATACCGGATCGGTGAGCGCTTTTTTCCTCGTTTCCCGACCCTTATTGCTCAAATCGAAGCACACAGCTAAAAACTTTCGAAGAGCGCTTTATTCGAAATCAGGGGCTTCATAAATAGGGAATAACGTTGTTGTCCATGAAACGCGTCGATAAATACGCGACAGATTCAGAGCGGCACGTATTTCACCCCGTTATATTGACAGGCAATCGTCCGTAAAACGACGCTGTTTTCGGGATGAATGCTTTCATGTGGCATCGATTCGTTTATTTTTGTAATTACAATGAACTCGCACGTTATTGAACTTTAGGATCTTCCTATTATTAAAATAGGAACAGGTATCTAGGAATAAGTGTGGGTAGTATATAATACAGACGCCTCTATTTAACTTGCCGCGTCCGGGACCGTGGAGGAGAAATGTATGGCTCCCCACTCTCGCTCACTCTCGAGCCCGAGACGATTCATTTCGATCGCTATTCAAGTTGCCGTGTGCATCAGCACAAAATTACACGTAGAAAGATCCAGAAACCGACCCAAAACTGCGCAAAACCCACGGCAAGTTAAATAGAGAGCTACACAATTCTCGATGACCGGGCCGGCGCGGTCGTGGTGGGGGTACGGCAAGTTGAATAGAGGCGACTGGATCTTTCATTAATCCTTCAGTAGCCCGAGTTTTTTATTCGGTTTTTATTCAGTTTCCATTACGTAACGAGATCCGAAACATTATATTAATCAAATGAAACCAGAATGAAGCGCGTTGTATAAAATTGAAACGTATAACATAGAGCTAAGAGCAAAGCTTATCCATTAAGGGGGTCTTCTACGTATAAGCCAAATTTTCAAGCTCATTTTTCAGAATGGTTTGCAAAAAAACTGCACATAATAATGAAGAATGGTTTTTTGCCTTTTATTGACACATCCTTTGACTACAAAAAAAGAGCCAAGAAAAAAATTTCTTTTAACAATAGCGATCTTGAATTGTCCTCGACCATGCCTCTGCCAAAACGTAAGAGACGACTTTGTGGCAAGAGTTTGAGATTTTGGTTGCCTTAATTACAAAAAACGAAAAATGTCTTTGATTGTTGTTACTCTGGCTAACTTTAGACGCTAGCTTTTTTGAAAATTCGAAAATTCCCAAAAATGGTAGACTTGTGAACGAAACAAATTTTTTTGACACTTTTTTTTAGCTAAAAAAGGCTGTAAAAATTAAATAAAAAACTTTTCCCAAAAGGCTCGTGTCTAAAGTAACCACCAGGTCTGCCGAATAATTAAAGATAAGAAAATCCCCGAAATTCCAAGTAGTTTAGAAGAACTCTTGCCAAAACTTTCAAAAAGCACGACTTGGGAAAACGCGTTTAAACATATGTGACGGGGTAAAACGTGATTAGTAAAATTGACGATTCAATCGGTTTAAGACTGAAATTACCTGACAAACCGGTTCCAAAAAGACACATATATGCAAGCACACTTGTAAAACTGTGAAAAACTGCCAGTCAGGCCTGTTTTTTTTTGTTTGAGTAACGCTGCGAGCGCCTGCCGCAAAAACGCCGAAAACACTGGTAGTTGCCGCGAATGGCACAACTAACGCGTATCTCTGAAAATCCTTCCTGGGGCACATTTCTGAGGACTTATAGATTCGAAATATGCAATTACAAAAAAAATAATCGATTTTTGAAAAGTCCATACGTAGAAGACCCCCTTAAAACAACGAATGTGACAGAGCTGTGTTTTGCGTCTTTTTTGCTCCACTCTCGTTAATTATTATTCAGCGAGCCGAATAATGCATATTCATGCGTATGTAAGTATTTTCCCGCCGTATTGTACAAAGTTCATCCCGAAGAAAGTGAATGGAATTTTAAATTCGATTACACAATCGGTTCGAAATTCTTCATGCTCGAGGAAACAATTTTCGTCGGATGATGCCTCACATTTTGCATGTGAAATGAGCTATTATGCGTTCTGTTGATGGGAGGTAATTGAAAGGATTGGAATAACAGACAATACGAGTTTCGTGCCTGTTTTTATTTTTTTATCGTGCAAGGTTTCTAGAGGTATAATGCTTTTTTTTAAATATCACATGGAAAATTGTAAGGGAAGAAAGAGGCGGATAAAAACAGGAATAAAATTGAACAATATTATGTACAACTAAGAACGAAACAATTGAAATTGGACGCATTTGTTGATATTTTTATTGCAAAAAATGGATCAGAATCGAAACTTTTACTGTATTCGGAGGCCTTGAATCGAGACCTTCAATTGAAAATTTACTATACTTTGAAGACTTCAATCGAAGGTTAGATGTATTTGAACGTATCAAATCGAGAGTTTACTGCATTGTAATGACTTTCATTCAGAGTGTACAGTGACCTGAATCGAGATTTGACTGTATTTAAAGGACTCAAATTAAAAATTTACTGCATTTACTGTATTATAAAGTCATACGTCACATCTAGTGTACTGAAGATGTTTACATCGAGAAATTATCGTATTCTAACGACACGTTTTAAGACATCAATGTATTTTATGAAATCAGGGTCGGATTTGGGTTAGGTGGAGCCCTGAGGCCAGTTCATGGTGAGGGCTCTTTACCAAACGTGAAAAGTCGAGTAATCAAAAATGAAACCTATAATTATTTCGTATATTGAGAGAAATTTATTTCTTCAATAGTTGATTATCACAGTTTGAATAAAAAATTTTGTTTACCACATGTGTATGTTTTTCGCGTCTTTTAATATCTGCGGAGCGGTCCTAAAGTTTTGTTTTTCGAGCGATGTTTGCGCCGTGGGACAAAAAACCTACTTTTTAGCCCTGGGGCATAACAATGATGGCGGGAAAAAAAGAATAGTTTTTTGCCCGCTACGTATTAGAAGTAGGTTTTTTCTCCCTCATCGCAAGCATCGCTTGAGAAACGGAACTTTAGGACCGCTCCTTCAGTTATTAAGAGAACGCTCAAAACATACACTTGTGGTAATAAATGGTAAGAAATGTTGTTCGTACCAAGAGGCAGAAGTTGGACTTTTACTCGTACCAATATATCGATTTCGTCAAAAAGTCCAACTTCTGCCCCTTGGTGCGAAATATATTGTTGTGATTTCGTCAACTTCCGAAAATTCAAGAAAAATTCTCATCTTTTCTATTACTTTTGAGATTTTTTTGAAGGACGCGAAATTCTGTTGAATTTTTACTAATTTTCAGAATTGACATCATATTTTTTGCAAAAATTTGTTAACTCTCGGTACTTTTATAAACATCGATTTCTCTCGAATTTTGTAGCATTTGAAAAAGTTAGGAATTTTCTCATATTTTGACTATAATTTACAAAAATGTCTTAATACCACGCAGAATTTGATGATTTTCAGAATATTATTATCATTTTTGAAAAATATCGTTAAATTTTCGATACTTTCTGAAATATCTTAATTTTTTGTAATTTGGAAGTTTTTCAGAACTTTGTGAATTCTTCACATTTATCCTATAACGTTTGAGATTTTCATAAAATCACACAGAATGTTGTCAAATCTCAAATAAGTTGCAGACAAGAATTTTCTTCGAAATTTCGTTTAATTGTGCATTCTTCCCAAAAAAATGAGCTCTTTCATAATTTTATATCCTTTTTTTTTCTACAGAGCTCGAAAAGTTTTGCTATTTTCTTTACATTCCTGAAAAAAATTTCATCAACATGCATAATTTTGTTGAGTTCGAAATAATTTTTAAAATATGATTGATTCATCAAAACTTTGTAGATTTTTCAAAGTTAACAAAATATGATTTTCGTGTTAACTTTGTGAACTTTCGGAAATTTCAAAAATATTTAAAAATTCCATCGAAAAAATTGGTATCAATCAAAAATGGAGCAGGCGCCACTGTGGCCGTCCCGAACTGGAAGCGAAACTCGAAACAAGCTGGATCTCGTTATGAAGCTCCGGAAAGCTAATGTGTGCGTGGAAGTTTGGCCTGTGGGTCAAACTGGCGGTAGTTGCCCAATTTCATTTGCATTTTAAGCGCCGCGGTGAGTCATCAAATTGCCACTGACCGAGAGGCTCAATCATGGCAAAAATCGCGAAGGCCACGCAGAAACTTTCGTTCCCGGGCCAATTCCCGAAGCTAGGCATTTTTCTGGGTCGAAGTTTTGCACGTAATGTGCTTCCTATACTGCATTAAACTCCAAATGTATGCAAAAAAAAGTTGCCAGATACAAACAGAAAGAACTAAAATTTTTTTTTATAATTTTCGCAAATTAGGTTGATAATTTACTGAAGATCAGTTGCTACCCTGATCAATCCGTTGCACCAGAACATCATAAGGGATTGGAAATATACAGTAAAACCTCTTATACTGTTCACTTTTCACCCTTGACAGCCTCGCATACTGTCCACAGGGTTTAATGGGACAATATCAGAAGAGGCAGTGACAGAGATATTGGACAGTATGAGAGGGTTTACTGTAAGATATTTGGTTCCACTGTCATAGAGCATGATACATTTGATGAAAGGACAAATTCAGTCAAGTCAAGATACCTATTATTAACGAAATTTTATCATTTCGGCGAGTGCTATGGTAGCAAAAAAAATTGACTACTCCAGCGAATTGATTATGCTAAAGCAGCAAAAAATTGTAGCTTCTGCTGATAATCCGAACTGAGCACATCATATGTATTGGAACAGCATAAGTTCAAGCCGGAGCAGCAAATCCTCTTTTTCCTTGTCGAAATTTTGAAAAACAAAATGCGGTATCATTATTTTGCATCTGATTGACACAAAATTGACTCGATCAAATGATACAATCGTACTTCGTTGTTCCTCCACAAAAGTCCAATGATGCATAAATCACGACACAAAAAGCACTCAATCTCGGACGGACTAATTCCGCATTCGTAATTAGCGGAGCATTGCGCGATCGTTGGGAAAAAAAGCACGAGTCACGGAACAGAAAGGGCACGAGCCGCTCGCGTACGTCGATAGATAGGACGTGCAGCACAGACTCGGGGTGATAGCAATGGAGATCCTCGCATTGTCGGGGATCTTGTATCGCTCATTGTGCTGAACGTAATCGCTGTGTAATCCATTATTGCCGCGAAACAGACGCGGGATCGACGATGCACACGTGGCGCATAATTTCCTCCGTCCGATAACTTCATTTCTCGGTGGCCATGCGTGTACGATATTGTGTACATGTACATGATCCGGGACAACCGGTAATTAAAGTCGTCAGATGATAGCGGAATCGTGATTCTAATAGTTATGTAACGGTCATTATTGGAAGAGTTATTGCTTTGTAGTATAGCCTTCAACTCTGCTATCATGGAAGAAATTAAGATTTTGGTTAGCTTGATTGAATTGATTTCGTCAGTCAGTGTAGTGTTAGAATTATTATCATGCCAACATCTGTGCATCACATTTGTTCATTACTCTACCAATTTTTTTGTACTGGTTGATAGAATTATCACTGTACAATGATTGAATTTAATTGTACATGTATACAATTGTGAATTGTATGAAGTCTTAACCTCAATCATTTGACAATCATTCAACAGTATATCAGTCATTGTACAATCATGATTTGAACTGATGGTTACATGCTGGTACAACGATAATGCAAAAATGAGCTACTTCAGTTATGGTTAAACATTTATGATAGATAATGACCTTATCCCTAACCTCTTCGAAATTGCATTATTGTACAATGATGGATGGGCAATGATTTATACATCATTGTATGATAATGGGGAGGGGGTTGAAATATGTTGAAATTTGCGTCACGTAATTTATGGATGACCCCTGATGCTGCAATGATAGTACAATGATTATCTTCACATTGCTGTGATCGATACACGGGAAAAACGGCCGAGTTGACGGTACTAGGTTTTAGCTTGATCGTACTCGGATAGTTGGTTGCGTTTACTCGCAACATCCGTGTAAGCAAATCGGGATTGGCGCAAGCCAAACTCCCGAGTTAACGCCATCTGTTTCTACGGACAGGTGAGTCCGATTTGAGCCAAGCCCGTTTTCGAGTAGATTCTACTTGGTTTTTTGCGTTGACGATGCCGACTTGTGCCAAGCCCATTTTCCGATTAATATTCACTCGGTTTTCACGTTGATGGAACTGGGCAACGAAAATGTAGCGCCGTACATTTTTGCATGTTTGAAAAAATCTGAAAAATAGTATAGTTGTACTTATCTGGACGCTTCGTCGTCCAGACAACGAAAATTGATTTCGGTGACACATGCCTCTGTTAATAACAAAAAATGTATAGTTGTCAATTGTTTGCAGCACACTAAAAAAAGGCTTAAATTTTTAGAAATCATGTCGATCATTTGAGTGTCTCATTGTCTCATCTGCGTCATTAAAACCTACAACTCAAGTAGAAAAAAAATTGAAAACATGTTTCTTGAATCATTTTGGAATCTATTTCTGTCATGTTGAATAACACGAACAAAACAATACACACATAAGCGCTTGAAGTGAGTAGGGGTATCGTCAAGCCGAGTATCGAAATCCGAGTAAATTCAACTTGGTTGCTGGGCTTGACTCATAACGGAGTTGCCAACTCGGCCGTCTACGGTTAACGCAACGCGGAATTTTTCTCCGTGTAGGGGAGAGAAAAAATGTTAGCGAATTCTATGTATTTTTGGCTTGGCCGTTTGGATTTCTTGAATTTTAATGTTATCGAAAATGAACGCTCCAATATGCATGTTTTTTTATTCAATCTCCATTTTTTCGATGAATATTCAACCAAATTTCCATACTTCATATTTTTTGCATCATGTTTTGCGAACTTTGAAAATATACACAAATTGCTCACCCTACATGGAGTTGGACGTTGAAGTACGATTGATGGGGACAACGTGGGCGAACGGAAGCGAAACGAAATCGCGACGATACAATTTGATTGTTGGAGCCGCAGGTTGAGCGTGCTCCCGACGTGCGGTATGATATTGGTGGGAGTTGCCATGGTGATGCCACTTTGTTTTACGTCTCAAATTACCTTGCCTTTGCTTGCCAGCCGGTAAGCAGTGGCTTCTAAGATAATGCATCCCGAGTTGGACCAATAAAGAAAACTCTCCTCAGCATCTTGAACTGTGAAGGCTCACTTGGCCAATCAATAATTCTTCTCTGAATTCACATTAGTCGTCAGAAATTCGTACGCTTTTATTCTTCGGATTCCCAATTAGAAATTCAAAGAATTCCGAGTTCCAGAATTAAAATAGGAAACACATTCAGGGTGACAAACTTTGGAGATCTGAAACTACAGAACTGGAAATTGAAGTTTCAATTGCGAATTATTTTTCGGGAATACTTTGTAGGTTATCATTTTGCAAGTAACTCATCGATAACAAATAAACTAGACAATTTCTACGCTGGGTGTACAAGTGCGGGATTTTAGGGGATGAACAGTCGTTCAACCCGTGCGATTGCGGGGCTTGCGAGGAGATCGAAACAGAAGCCCCGTAGGCGTTGTCGACCTCAGAGTAATTTAGTCGACGCCACATTTGGGCGAATATCGAGCAACGATTTGTTCAGATTTGTTGTGGTCAGGGTGTGCAAGGTGGAATGTCCCTATCATGGCCAACCTTGTGATGCAGTCATAATCAATTCCAAATATGTAGTTCATGTTCAGACTATTGCAACTGGTATACTACCAATAAAATGACAGTTGTATGATGGTGAATTCTCATCTGATCGCTTAACGGTATCATAGATTGTCATTAAAATTGACCGAAACACATAAGACAACTGGCATGGATTTTATATATTTTTTTTTTCTGCTTTAATGAAGAAACTGCGACATCCCGTGTTGGAAATTGTCTGAAATATTGTACCCCAATGACCACATAATATTTGAAAATCACTTATATACTGATAATTATCATATAATTTTTTCCCATTAGCAAGAATGCACAAGAATAGGGCAATGTTAGGGACTGGGGCATCACCTTAGAAATCAAGAAAAACTGTTAGCTGTACGGGAATTATACGGGACTTCATTCCGTAACCGAAAAATAAAGGAAGAATCAGGGAGTTTCTCGAATCTGAATTTGGAAACGTTCAATCGTGGCAATCATTATTGGAAAAAAATTCAGAGACATAAATTCGGAAATGTAGTACGATTTAAAGTATATTCTCAAAATGAATCGTCAGTTGAAATTAGATTCCTATTGCAGACGACATTTTGAAGTTTGGTGACAATAACACTCAAACATATTATATATATACATATGTACCGTAATTCTTCCTTCTGTTTTATTGCTCGTTATTTTCCATCAAAATCGGACGAAATTGTTTTTCGACATAGATTCGCTCGTCTTTTATTCTTCGAGCACTTTTCGATCGTATGAGGCACTATACAAAGTGCGTGCATTGTTTCCGAAGCAAGCCAATATTGGCGTATACTTCACAAAATTGAATGTAGTTAGAGAAAAATGGGGAACAGTTCTCAAAAATTTTCTGAAAAATAGAAATTTCAATAATTCTGAAAAATAGCGATACAAAATTTATAGAAATATCCATTCATTCGTGCACTGGAAAAAGCGAGATTAGAAATTTTAGAATTGATGACCTTTTATCTGTGTCGTAGACAGTAGTTGTCACGAGAAAATAGCTTATTGAACTGTAACCAGTTCGGTTTGATCTTTTTATGAAATTTGAATTTACTCGGAATAATGGAGAGGGTAGGTTTTGAGTGACTGGGACTGTACGCATAACATGTCAAGAAATGAATTACGCTGTGTGTAATGCACACATTACGTGGATTGAATTAACTAGTGTAGTGGAGTGTAGTATATTAGTGATGTAGTAGAATCGAAAAATGTTCCACAAGCGAGCATATTTTTTAGTGGATAATAATTCAACCCAATTAATTTTAGAACAAAGGATAAAGTTGACGTCTTTCAAGAATTTTCATTCATAACTATGTAAATATAATAGCTGGATCATATTATCATCATATTTTGTTATGTATAATTAAGTTTCGTATTATTTCTTACGAAAAAATACTACTAGCCGAGTAGTATTTTTCCGTAAGGGATGATCTACAATTTGATTCTCATTATGGAACAATCAAATCTTGAGTATAGCAATAATTATATATGACCTTAAAATGATCATATAAATCGATAAATCACAATTCCAAAAGTAAACTATCTTGAAGTATTATTCTCCAAATTATCAGCTTGAATCACTTACCCCCATAATATATAGACCGCACTGGTTTATTGCCATACTCAATGAATCCACTACACATTTCGTAAAGCATATTCTTGATATCACATAATTATATAATTTTTTATTCATTACTGAATAATCTCAAGACATGTACTCACTTACTGATGGATATAATTATTTTACAAAAAGTAAGGATATCCCATAAAAAAACTTTCAAAAAGTGAAAAAACAAAGTTGGCGGGTTTACAGATCAAAAAACGTTTGGTTCCACAAAGCCTCCCTATTGAAGAAACCCCATGCCGCGAAAATTACAAAAACATTGTTCAACAAAAAGTAGCCATACCCGAATATGGCAGGCTTTCTTATAAACGAGCATACTTTCCTGAGATTATCAAAGAAAAGATATGAAAAAAGGCCCGACAACCTGCTTCCTTCTGTCTTTAATATTGTGTAGTTTAGAATAGAAGAAGTGCTAAAGATTGATGAAATGGTATAGTTTGTGTAAGACACCCCTTAATAATTAATGTAACATCAAGTAGTCCAGAAGAAAGCGGGTTGTCGGGCCTTTTTTCATATCTTTTCTTTGACAGTCTCAGGAAAGTATGCTCGTTTATGAGAAAGCCTGCCATATTCGGGTATCACTACTTTTTGTTGAACAAT
>JAPYZK010004756.1:0-10040 GCA_030522785.1 Platygaster equestris
CGCACTCACTTTACAGGCTCGAAAATCGATGATTCAATAAAGGGATTGTGAAAAATAGCGTGCATTACTCGGGCTTCAGTCAACAAATGCAACTCTCGGTGAGTGCTTCCCTCACTACGCTTGGGAAGCAAACCGCACCCTCGGTTGCATTTGTTGACTTTCAGCCCTCGTTATGCAAATAGCTATTCGTCAACATTTTCCAATTGAGAAAACCATTTTAATTTATAATTGTATTCGATTTATATGAATAGCTGCGATGAACTAATAAATATCGAGTATTCTATTTAATTCACTCGCGCTACGCTATTTCGAACATTCCAGACTTTCGTACTCCTTCTCGAATTTCTCTGAGCATCCTGAACATTCTTTTCCCGAAGTTCCCACCGCAAACCATATAAATAGAAGCTGGGCCCTCGAGGGCCAGTCAGTCCGAAACTGTCGTTCGTCAAACGCTCTATTCGCCGGTCTTTTCCACGCGCGCTCGAAACGACATTTGTATCTCAGTTTAAAGTTGTTAATGAATATTTCTATTTTTGAACATGCGTTCTATTTTACTATGGTCAACCTTCCCGCAGTAGAATAAATTTTTTTCATATAATATGAATCACTTTGTTTGGGAAATGGCAGTATCAAACTTTCGCAGATTTCAAATTTACCAATTTTCTACAAAGGTTAAAGGTTCCAATTTTTTACAAATACATAATATATCGTCAATCATTTGTTTATTGAAAAATTTGTTTTGCCAGGACAAAAATCCTCGACCCACGCTGAGGAACGAACCCAGGACCCAGTGGTGTATCCAGATATCCAGAAACTTGGCAAGGGTGAAGGGGGGGGGGGGTTCAAGACACATGCTGTCATGACCTGACCTAACCTAATATACTCATTTTCTTTATATTATAACATCCCTACGAACACACAATATTCGATGATATTGGCTAGATGCACTCAAAATACGTAAGAATAAGGCCGCTCATTTTCATGAGTGTCGAGTCAGACCGTATATTTCGCAGTTAATATTTATTTCCCATTGAAATGAAAGTTTTTCAATTCAACATCGATTCATATTTTTTTCACTATGCTAAAGCGAATATCCTAACCTACAACATTGCTCAGCCATAAAATTTTTAGATTCTTTCAAAAGTGAATCGATTTTTAATCAAGTCATCTCATTACTAAAGTGGGCAACGTAACCTAAAATAAGTTTTGCCTAAAATTCACAGACATAACTTCATAAACTTCGGAGCATCCATTGGAAAAACTCCTTAACTGAAAAAATCCAGAATGACAAACATACTTTGACTATCTAGTACATGAATTTATAGTCCTCCTATGCTTCTTAGCAAACGCAAGCGGTCAAGCATAGGAGAGGGCTAGAGTGATGTATTAGGTTAACCAGGTACGTATCAAGGCGTCAAGCGCCATGAGCGTACCATCGACGTACAGCGGTATATGCCGGTCCTGCGCATATGAATATATTTTCAAACATATGAAAACAGTTATTATGTAAATAAATGTAAGTGAGCGCATCAAATAATAGATCAACGTAAATAACGAATATACAATAATCACCAATGTAATCACCAGTGCACCAGAAAGAAACAGAATTAGCCTGAAAATCGAGCAAAATACTACTCATATATATTTATATGTATACTATACACATTGATATGTCGTAATATTTCCACCCTAGTAAACGTGGTGGGTGGTTTTAAGCACACATTTTTCACTCACTTCTAACTCTGCTAATTTCTCATGCGAAAATAGTGTTTTCTGATTAAATCATAACCTTCCGCGGACATAATATGATTTTACCCGATCCTAACCTCAAAGTGGTACATAAAAAGGGACTTTGAGATTAGAATCAGGTAAAATACAGTACTGCACAAGTGGGGCAAAAGTCGATATTACAAAACAATTCAATTCCTCGCCTTTGGTTCGGAATTCAAACTTTCGTTTTGCAAAAAGCGACTTTCCTCGTTTGTACAGTAATGTACTATTAGTAGATCATACGTGTGGAACATTGCATTTTGAATGATTAAAAAAGGATTTTATAGAATGATTTTTGATTCATTCATAAACAAGTTGGTAAAGAAAACATGCCTTATATGCCGACTTGTTCATAAACACATAAAAATTAAATGTCGGAAAATACTTTTTATTGAGTTTAAAATTTATTTCTCTACACGAATGTTGTACTAAAATCATCTAACTTACGCGGAAGGTTTGAATTCCATCAGAAACTTTATTTTCGCATTGAAAATTCGCAGAGTTAGTATTGAGTGACAAGTAAATGGTTATAACCACTCGCCGCGTTTACTAGAGCATAATATAACTTTCCGAAATTTGGTTAATAGCAATACACAGTTTGAATTTTTTCTATAAAATATATAAAATATTTTTATATGAAAAAGTTTTTAGTTAGCGTTGATATTTCAGAGTGGAGTTTCATTTTACTTGGATTAATTATATATTTGATAAGTTGGATTTGAAAACGTGTGCTTTTGGAATTCCTGAAGTGTTAGAAATTTCCAAAGCTTGAAAATATCCAAATTTTGAAGTTCAGCAGGTCTGGAAATACGTACCACTAAAAAAAACTTTAAAAAAGTAAAAAAAGTTAGCAGTTTTACAGATCAAAAAACGTTTGCTTCTACATAGCCTGCCTAAAAAAAACCCATGCCGCAAAAATTACAAAAACATTGTTTAACAAAAAATAATGATACCCGAATATGGCGGGCTTTCTCATAAACGAGCATACTTTCTTGAGACTGCAAAGAAAAGATATGACAAAAGGCCTGACAACTTGCTATCTTCTGCACTACTTGCTGTTACATCAACTATTATTAAGGGGTGTCTGGCATTGGCATAAACTTTATTACTTCATCAATCTTCAACACTTCTCCTATTCTAAACTACAGATGTGATGTCAATCTTTCTCGTTTTCTAATCACAGCATCTCTTAACTCGTATCAGAATATTTAGGACATCAGTAGGACAATATTAGGGACAGAAGAAAGCGGGTTGTTGGGCCTTTTTTCATATCTTTTCTTTGATATATCATGTACACCTGAGACTATAGTCTCAGAAAAGTATGCTCGTTTATAAGAAAACCCGCCATATTCGGGTGTGACTACTTTTTGTTGAACAATGTTTTCGTAATTTTGGTGGCATGGAATTTTTTTTAATAGGGAGGCTATGTAGAACCGAACGCTTTTTGATCTGTAATCCCGCCAACTTTTTTTTGCTTTTTCAATGTTTTTTATAGGATATTACTGCTTCTTGTAAAATTATTATATCCATTAGTAGGTGAATGCATGTCCTGAGATTATTCAGTAATGAATGAATAACGGATGAATGATTATGTAATCATGCAATACTAAGAATATGCTCTACGAAAAGTGTAGTGGATTCATTGAGTATGGCAATAAACCAGCGCGGTCTAGAATGGTTATAGAATTAATCAAGAACATTTGACAACAAAGTATATATTGTGAAGGGAAGTGATCCAAGTTGATAATTCAGAAAATCATACTTTAAGAAAATGTACTTTTGGAATTGTGATTCATCAGCTTATATAATTATTTTAAGGTCATATGCAGGGTGTCCTATAGTCAACGGAACTCCCGGGAACTGCAAATTCCTTATTAAATTTCAAGTCGTTTTTTCCTTTGTCATTTTGTTCTATTTTTGCAAAAATAACGAAGTTATCAACGATTTCAATCGGCCAATCAGAGCGCAGCCTTGCCACTGGCAATAAAGGCTCACTCGAACTGGGAATCCCTAGGTGCTTCTAGTTCCGCTCTTCTTTGCGCGTAAATGAAAAAAATAGAACAACAACTCAGCGATTTGAGGTCCGTTTTGTTGGGATTCCTTCCAGAAAAACTTGTCTGATCAGTCATGGAATCCGTCATGACTGATCAGTGAGAAGCACTTAATGCAATTAACTTTTTTCAAAGTACGCTAATACAGCTACATGTGCTGTTGGCGTTTGCGTTATTTCTAGGCTCTTCACTGCATAATATAATTATCAAGTTAATTTTTTGAGTGCTTATTGCCGCTTTCAATAATTGTTTTGTTATTATAATATTTTTATAATGTTTTTATAGTATTTCTACAAAATTCACTCGAGATGGAAATATTCATGCTCATTGTTTGAAGTCGAAATCCGTGCGGAAAAACTGTAAGCCATTATTAGTTTAAGAGTATATGCATGCAAAACTGTCCAGTTGTCGAGTAATTTTTACCCGCCGGACCAGAAGAATTTTATGATTTCTAGGGCTATTCTCCACTGCGCATGCACACTCGCCACTTCACGTCATCGGCCTGGAATCGGTCACTTTTGGCATACGTAAACGGGCTTCAAATCTCGCGTTTTGAGTGCGTGTGTTGGAAAGAACTACTTACGGCGAAATGCGAATCGAAAAAATGTCCAATGTAAGCCAAAGGATATTGGATTTTTTTTTTCACATACAGTCTATCACAATTTTCACTCACATCTGGGAAACGAGAGTATCAAACTTTTACAGATTTGTTGAGCAGCAGCATGCTCGTCTCGTGAGAGACGATAATAAGTTGATAATCCAAATTATTATATTATATCACTTGCGTAATTCAGTTTGAATGATGTTAGTTGAGTATTGAATTTACCTGCTATGGTTTTTCTCTGTTGGTACTCATTGAACTGGCGCTCAACGAACCTGAAGGCCAAGCTGGATTTGCCGACATCGACTTCGCCGAGTAACACCAACTTGACCTGGCATATTCTTCCGTGCGTGTCGTTTGGCCTCTGAGAAGTAACCTTGTTCGACATGATGACCTGCCAAATACGAAACTTAGTTTCAACATTTTTGGAATCTTCACGGCTTCAAGGAAGGGTGCAGAATTGGTAAAGACGGTAAAGCGTGATATTTGAAATAAAAATTCGAATTGCCAATACTCGCAGCGATCTAGTTTTATTATAAAAAGGCAATAATATTTACATAAACCTTGACGAAACTCAACACAATGAAATATTCAAGTTCCCGCTTCACGAGCAGTTGCGAGTTGCGAGGTCCTAAAAACGAATCCGAACGACCGAACAAAGGTGAGGAGCACATTGGCAAGTTAATTGCTCTGCAATCTTCTCCCGTTGCACATCTCGCTGTTGTTGCAATAGACACTTCTACAAAAAAATTTTTTCCCCTTTTTTTTGTCTTGATAATTAATTAACATCATCCTGATACAAATACGACGATTGAAACTGATAAAATAATAATAATTCATTCATAATTAATTGTAAAAAGTCGAGTTTTACCCAGACGACTTAAAACGCACTGCCATTGGTCCGTCAAGAAATGACGTCACTGTTCACAATGGCCCGTGTTTACAAATGGTGAAACACAGGGAAACGTCACAATTTTACAATATTACGGCAAACAATCTGTTGTGAAATCGAAAATCAACTAGGAATCTAGACAAAGTTTTTGTCAAAGCTCAGTCTGACAATTTACCCGCAGTAAGTGAGGGAATGGTGGCTGAGTTTTTTCCAAATTGTGAACATTTTAATGTGACCGAGACGAGTAGAGGTGTGAAAGCATGGAGGTAAATTTAAAAAAGATGTTCTCTATTAATATTTATAGTCACTGTATTTCATGCAAATCTACTGTTGAATAGAAAATAGAGTTGTATGTAGTATGCTGTTTCAATGTATCGAGCTGTAAAATAATAAAATACATCAATTGAAACACTTCATTTTTTTACGAAAACTTTCGGGTTACAAAAATGTATTCAGTTTTGTCAATGAAAACTCTGAGTAAGATAAGGGTATTGATAATTTTAATAAACGATAATGACATAACTTTTTATAAAATCAAAGCCGATCGATAGAATATTTATAAAATATGCAAAAAAAATATGCAGCTGAAATAGGACGATATTGACAATTGAAATAAGAAAAATTTGCATGTTGAAGCAGAAAATTTGTAAAGTAATACATTATTATTCAATTAATTATTTATTTCAAGTTGATGATTGTGATTCACTCAGTTTGAAATGATCTTAGCAACAAAATAAACTTGATTAAAGAGATGTTGCAGGATCGCGAAGAACCCGAGCAAACCATTTTCGGCGAATTTCGTCTTTCGGGACCGAAATGAATAATTTTGGCGGTTCAGTATTCGGAGTCCTTTTACATTGTGGGACAAAACGATATTTTAAGTACTCTGGTTTTATTTTAATCGCGAAAAATTGAATGTTTTCTTTAGATTCCATTGCTTTTCAGTATCTCGGCTGGTGTTTATCATGAACAGTGACGTCACACGTAATATCACGCGATTCTGACGCTTTTGAATATGACACTTTTTTCAAGTGCGTATATTTTTGTTCGGACACATATTTTCGTAAAATCCTATTGTGAAAAGTGTTTTTTCGAGCCATAGAATATATACATTCCATGCGTTTTTGAAAAATCGAAGATGTGTCTATTGAGTTGGCCAATCAGGGAGGTGTGGAGAACGCCGGACTGTTCTGATTGGTCGGCTCGGCTCGCAAACAGAGTTGAGTGGTTTCAGGAACACGCCGTCGCCACAAGGGCAAGAGCGTCCCTTGTAAGTCGAACCCGAAAAAAAACTTTAAAAAAGTAAAAAAAGGTTTTGCGGTTTTTCAGGTCAAAAAAGATATGATTCCATACAGCCTCCCTCCTGAAAAAACGTCATAGTAACGAAATAAATACAAAGAGCAGTGATACCCGGCTGAGACGGGCTTTCTTATAAGCGAGCATACTTTCCTGAGGCTAATGAAAAAAAGTTGCAAAAAAAGGCCCGACAACCCTTTTTTTTCGTCCCTAATATTGTTCTACTATTGTCCCTAATGTACTGATACGTTATAAATGACGTGGTCATTAAGACACGAGAAATATTGACATCCCAGCAGTAATTTAATTTGGAGGAAGAGTGGTATAAGCAGTTAAACATTGATATAGTTATAAAATAGAGTTTATACTAGACACCCCTGATTGATGTGACAACAAGTAGTCCAGTTTTAAGCGGGTTGCCGAGCCTTTTTTTGTAACTTTCTTTTATTAGCCTCAGGAAAGTATGCTCGCTTATGAGAAAGCCCGTCTCATTCAAGCATCACTGCTTTTTTAATTTATTTTGTCATTATGACGTGTTCTTTCAAAAGGGAGGCTGTATGGAATCAAATCTTTTCCGACCTGAAAAACCACCAAACCTTGTTTTACTTCCTTGAAGTTATTTTTCGGAGATATCACTCATTTTCGTAGAATTATCGTGATATCCACTTAACGATTAGAAGTTAAATGAAACATCACAAAACCTGTACAATTCAAAAACACGCCTGGACCGGATAACCGGCAGATTTGATACATAGAACATGACACTTGGTTGAATTTGTTCAGTTCAATAAGCTCTCATCTCGTGACGGCTACACAACTCAAATCCTGATGTCATTCCAACCTTACTTTTTTTAATGCACAAATTGATTATGTTGTGAAGTGATACGAATTAAACAAATTTCAAACTGTTGTTGCTGCCTCAAAGTTATTCGAATTATTTCCCCCGACTATTATATTATCTTACATAATATTCCCATAATTTACTGCGAATTCGGTTATGCATTCTTGGACAATGATTTCTGAATTCTGAAATATTAGTTTCTAAATTATTATTTGTGCAATTTATTAATATAAATGAAGCAATTCATCCTATTTCAAATAATCATATTTCCAAAATTAATTTTGAACTTTGTCGTTGCAATACTCTTTGTCTTACTTTATCTCTAAAATTTCATTTTTTTCAAGTTCTTCGATCGTAAAAAATTTCCCTAATGACATAAGTAGCATGTCGGGATATTACTATGACGGCCAAATTTTCTTTGATAATAAGCTGTCTAATACTCTCTTTGTGTAATTTTGCCTGAATTCTTAAACAATAATGATTGGATTGTTCAATAATAATCTTGTACACGGAATTGCACATTTTACACATTTTATTCTTCCGCAACCCTGACGGTCGTGACTCGAGTAAAACTCGATCGCGACGATCGAGTTCTGATCGAGTTGTAAGTTTGTTGCTGAAATAGCGGCTTTGATCGTGTTAATTAACTTTCTTCCAGTGCATATATTATTTCGCCGTGATAATATATTATTACTATTATCAATAATATGTATATAAATTATATGTCTGATTAATATATTTCATAAGGTATGTTTTATAATTGTCAGTGTACCTTATTTTTTAGTGAATATAGCTGAAAAAATTTTATTTCAAACAATATTTGAAAGGCTTTGTATCAAAATGGATGCATAATTCTGTAATTTTTTTGTGAGGAATAAGCAAAATCAGCTACTCGATTAGAACTCGAGTGAAACTCGATCGCCACAATCGAGTCACGACCGTTAGGGAATAAATGAGAGAATTGTTTTTTTATCATTTTCCCGGCTTTAAGATGCAAAACTACGTACAACTAGTGCAGTGTTGAATAATGAAAGTTATGAGAACTCGGAGCTAAATACAACTGGTGTGCAATCGCAACCGAAACTCATCTGCATTATCAGAAGTCTTAGAAAACCATTTCTGAAGGTTTTTCCGACGCTAAGATCGGAAACTTAGTACAAATATTGCATTCACTCACGCTCATTGCCTCAGAAATATAACGCCCGTAACGACTGACGTGTAATCATAGCTTCTGTTTCTACAGTATCCAAGACATTTTAGAGTAACAGAAGCTACTATTGCACATCAGCTGTTATCGGCATCATGTTTTCAAAGAAATATCCGTAAATAAATTCACTAGTTGCCCGAAGTTTCCGATCTTCGCGTCGGAAAAACCTTCGGAACCAGTTTCCTTATGATTTCTGATAATGCCGGTTGCGATTGTACGCCAATCATGTTTAGTGTTGGATTCGCACAATTTTCAGTAACGGAGACTGCACCATACAGTTGTGCAGTCTAGATGCACTAGTTGTGCACGTAGTTTTGCATCTTGGAGTTAAAAAAATGAAGAAAACCCATTTTTCTTGATACTGAGCCATTTCAAAATAAAGAAAGCTCCGATTACTTGTCAACTGGTATCGGCGTGGTATTTTTGAAACAATATTTGTTAATCAATGCACCAGTTTCACGAAGTTTCTGAACTTCGCGACGGAAAAACCTTCGAAACTGACTTTCCTATGATCTCATACAACGTGAATATAGATTTCAGCTTTGAATGTACGCCACTCGTGATCAGAGAAGAGTTTCCACGGCTTTTTCCAATCGAAACTGCATTTGGAGTGCGTAGTTTTTCATCTTGGGGCGGTAAAATTATGGAAAACGATTTTCTTTTTTTAAGGCATTTCAAAGCCATGAAAACTATGCTATAGCACCACAGCCGTTATCGACCTGGTGATTTTAAAACCATGTTTGTTCATCGATGTACAAGTTGAACGAATTTTTTGATCTTTGCGTCGGAAAAACCTCCAAAACAGATTGTCTCATAATTTTGGTCAATGCGGAAAAGTTTCAGCTGCAATTGCACGCTGAAGTGCACTCCGATTGAATACATGCAGAAATTACTTAATGTAGCTAAAAATCCTCATTAAGATTTTAAAAGGTCACATTATAAGTCTAAGAGAATTCCTATAACATTTTATGAGGTTACCTTATGAGGATATAATATCCTAAGAAGTATTTTATAAGGTCACTATAACCCTAACGGTCGTGACTCGATTGTGGCGATCGAGTTACACTTAAGTTCCAATCGAGCGGTTGATTTCGCTTATTTCTCACGAAAAAATTACGGAATCATGCATTCATTTTGATACAAATTCTTTCGAATGTTGTTATTTCAGCTATATTTACTAAAAAATGAAGTACATCGATAATAATAAAATATTTCTCATTATATATATTATATTGATACGATATATAATTTATAAGAGCCGCGGTAGCGCAGTGGTCAAGCCACCACCAAGCTGCCAGGCTCAAGGATGCGGGTTCAAATCCTGGCGGGGTCAGATTTTTTTCTGTAGCTTTTCTGCTCAGAAAAATTCTCTGATTGCCAAT
>JAPYZK010004757.1:0-10039 GCA_030522785.1 Platygaster equestris
GCCATCTTGTTTCCATTATCCGTGCGTAAACGGTCGCTAAACTGAGCGTGAGTGAGTAAATAGCTGTAGGTCGTTAAGATGAGCGTGGGCGAAGAGCTTCTTCACCCACTAGTGGGCGAACGAGTTTATCACTCGCATGCGATACGTCAACAATCAGGTCATCCATTATTTCATCCACTCTCAGCAGGCACACGAAGTCACATATTTCTCGCGGGCGTTGAGTAAAGTGATTTATGAGTCGCAATATCCCCGACATTAGCGTAAACGTTCCCTTCACTAACCTGTGGGAGAAATAAATCAACCCGTGTAAGAAGTACTCACTTCTCCCACGAGTTGGATTTACTTCTCTCATGGGTTGGCATTTCTCCCACGCTGTACGTCAACAATCAGGTAATTCATTATTTCTTCCACTCTCAGCAGGGCCACGAAATTACATATTTCTTGCTGGCGTTGAATATATTTTAGTACATGGCACGATTGGAAAAACGATGCAATGATGGAAAAATCAGTTTCATAGATTCTTTCGTCTTTACGTATTTGCAGGTGAAAGAATTGCCGTAAGTCCTGTCGTGAGGGCAGCGGAGCGAGGAAACAGCGGCATGGGTGTGAGACAAACGCAATGTGCCACCGGTCGGGAGAACAATGAGCTTTCGCATAAAAGGGTGAGTTGAGTGAGATCTGTCCGACAAAAAAGAAGCAATCGGCTCCGCGGGCTCGGACGTCCGAACGAAAAGCCCAGACGAGCGTTAACGAATTACGGGGAAATGTATTTTTCCCGGGGATTTTCCGCCGATGAATAATGCAACGTTGCGAATTCGATCATTAATTCTTCATCGAAATGCAGCGAAAGAGACGGATTTTTCGTGTATTTTTGTAGGAGCAGAGAATGAAATTCGCAAAGATTTTTCCAGAGACGTTTTTTTATGCAAATTCTTCTCGAAATCAGCGTTGATTGAGATTGGTGGAGTTGAATTACAATTGGAGTTATCACTTTGATTAGGCTGGGTTGTTTGTTTTACGTGATTATATTGGGGTTGAGAGTTTTGTGGTTTATCTATTTGTATACTAGGATGATTTTTCGGAGAAGTTCAATTTTTTCGATGTTTTAGAGGCTTATTTTTCTACTTTAGAAACTTCGGATATTGGATTTTTAATATTCCGAATATCAGTGACAAATATTTCGGAATTTATAGTTTTTGATTTATTTTCCGAACTTCTATAGTTCTATCATTCATGAACATTATAATCAATTTAGAAACTTTTGAACTTCGAGTCTCGAATTTCACGAATTTTTATTTTTCCTGATTTCCAAACTTTGGAAGTCTGCAGTATCGAAAATGTCCAGTTCACACATTTTTATAATATATTCGTGCTTTCTCTTTTTCGAGCTCCAAATCTAACGAAAAATTTCTGAAAATTCAAAAAACTTCCGGAAAGTTTTCAAATTTATTTCAAAAACTCTGAAAAAATTTAAGAATCCGAATTTTCTTAAACGCACCTTCAACTCCTTCAATTTTATGGAATGAAAATACGCGGATAAATATTCTGCCAAGAAAACTTCGGTAAAAATTATAAATTTCTCAACATTTTTGGAACTTTGAAAAAATTTTCGATCAAATTTTAAAATCTCTTGAAAATTTTGAGGATCCAGATTTTCGTAAGCGCATCTGCAACTCCCCAGGGGCGATTCACACTCCCCGATTAATGGGAGTCATGGGAGTCGACTCCCACATGACTCCCAATTTGGGAGTCATGATTCCCAAATTGGGAGTCACGACTCCTAGCGATGTCACACTTTAAACGTGTCAAAACTCAATTGCCTTTAATTATTAATATTATTATTATTATTATTATTATTATTATTATTATTATTATTATTATTATTATTATTATTATTATTATTATTATTAATGATTATCTTTAACATTATCAAAAACTTCAAAGTTCTTGAACATTTTTGGAAACTTCGAAATTTGAACATTCATAAAACTCACAAAATTTCCGGAAATTTTCAAACTTCAGTACTTTATAATTCCTAAAAACTTTACAATACCATAAAATTCCGAAATTTCCAAAGCTTCAAAAGTTCCGAAATTTTTTCAAATTTCAAAACTTTACAACATCGAAACTTCAAAAACTTAAAATAATGAAAACTTTGAAATTTCTTTGCTTTTGAACTACAAAATACTTGAAAGTATGCGAAATTCCCAGAACTTCGAAACTGTCTGAACTTGATAATTTTTCATATTCAAAATTCCTCAAAACTTCCGAGTTCTTAGAAATTCCGCAATTTGATAAACATCTTCAATTTTGAAAATTCTAGGCTTCATAACTTTGAAATATTCAAGCGCTTTAAAACTTGCGAAATTCCACGGACTGTAATAATGTCAAAACTTCATGAATTTTTAATCTCAAAAATTCTAAAATTCCAAAATTTATGAGCATTTTCTGAAACTTCAGAATCCAAACATTTTTCAAACTCACAAAATTTCCGTAACTTTTCAAACTTCGGTACTTTATGATTCCTTAAAAGTTCACAATTCCACAAAATTCCGGAATTCCCAAAGCTTTGAAAGTTCCGAAATTTTGAAACATTCAAAACTTCACAAATTCGAAATTGCAAAATCAAGAAATGTCAAAATTTTTTAAATTTCTATGCTTGAAAACTCCAAAATACTTGACAGTATGTGGAATTCCCAGAACTTCAAAACTGTCTAAACTTGATAACTTTTCATATTCAAAATTCCTCAAAACTTCCAAGTTTCTTATAAATTCCGAAATTTGAAAAATATCTTCAATTTTAAAAATTCTAGGCTTCATAACTTTAAAATATTCGAGGGCTTTAAAACTTGCGAAATTCCACGAACTGTAAAAATGTCAAAACTCCATAAATTTTCAGTCTCAAAAATTCTAAAATTCTAAAGTTTATGAACATCTTCGAAAACTTCAAAATACCAACATTCTTGAAAGTCACAAAATTTCTGAAACTTCTATAACTTCAGTAATTTATAATTCCTCGACAGTTTACAATTCCATGAAATTCCGAAGTTTCTAAAGCTTTGAAAGTTCCAAAATTTTTAAAATTTAAAAACTTCACAACTTTGAAACTGAAAAATCTTGAAATGTCAAAAATTTTAGAATTTTTTCGCTCAAAAATTTCAAAATATTTGAAAGTGTGCGGAATTCCAAGAACTTCAAAAATGTCGAAACTCGATCATTTTTCATCCTCAAAATTCTTCAAAACTTCCAAGTTCTTGGAAATTCTCAAAACTGCAAAATTCCAACGTTTGAAAAACTTCTCAAATTACGAAAATTCTCGGTTTCATTACTCCGAAATATTCGAGCACTTCAAAACTTGCGAAATTTCCAGAACTGTAAAAATGTCAAAACTTGATAATTTTGGATCTGAAACATTCTACAATTTCAAAGTTTTTGGAAATACTCGAAAAATTCCAAAGTCCAACATTTTAAAAACTTGTTAAATTTCCGGAACTTCCAAAACTTCAGAACTTTATAATTCTTTGAAAATTCGAATTTTCGAAGCTTTATAAGTTCCAAAACTTCATTATTTCGAAATTTCAGAGTTGTACAATTTCAAAAATCATGAAATTTCACAGTTGTTAACATTCTTAAAAATTCGAAATTCCAACATTTTTGAAACTCCCACAATTTCTAAAACTTCAAACTTCAGTACTTTATAATTCCTCGAAACTTCACAATCCCATAAAATTCCGAAATTTTCAAAGCTTTGAAAGTTCCGACAGTTTGAAAATTTTAAAGTTTGCGAACATTTCCAGAAAATTGAGATTTCCAACATTCCAAAAACTTGTGAAATTATCGAAACTTCCAAAACTCCAGAACTCCATAATTCTTCGGAAATTCGAAATTCCAAAGCTTGATAAGTTTCGAAACTTAATTTGTTCGAAATTCCAAAGTTCTACAATTTCGAAATTTCTAGACTTTAGAACTTCGAAATACGTACAAAGTTCAAAAATTGCAAAATTTTCAGACCTTATTTCAAAACCTTAGGATTTAACCTTTAAAAATGTCAAAACTCAATAATTTCCAATCTTTAAAATTCTGAAACTTCTAGATTCCAATATTTTCAAGACTCCTAATATTTCCGGAACTTCAAAATTCCAATTTATTATCCATAACAACATTGAATTGAGGAATTTCGTCTAAAATCTTTGCCTCAGGCCTCGCAAAACCTAGAGGCGGCCCTGTCCGAGACTCCCATTATGTGACTGTGATTCCCATTGACTCCCATTAAGGGAGTCAATGGGAATCACGGGAATCATGACTCTCAGTTCAATTTCCAAGTTGACTCCCAGAGTGAATCGCCCCTCGCCAACTCCTCTAATTATATAGTATAGAAGTATAATCAATTTGAATAAATATTCTGCCAATTTACCTTTCGTGAAAGTTTTAGAAAGTTTCACTCGAAATGAGTGAAATCCTTCTCATTTTTTAGCGATATTCCGCAGAAATAATAATGAATCAACAAATTAACATAGTGAATCATTTCTGTCATCAATAATTTCTTTTAGTTAAATATCGCTTCAACACGAGTAGAATTCCACTCAGATCGAATAAAATGCCCACTCAATCGTGATTTATAGATTTTCACTCAAATTGAGTCAATCTTTCCTCGAGGAAATTAAGAGAGAATGAAACTTTTTTCCGGATGGCTTTGTAGTTTGGTTCCAATCGAGAATTTAAGATAACTAATCGGTTAAAAGCGAACGAGGGGAACTATCATTGCAAGAAAGAGATAAAAAAAGTACACGAGCGTCGGGGTCGATGCAGTGACACAGTGGGCTTTGGCCGACGATGCGAGGGCATCGTGCCAACAACTCGGGATGGCAAGGAAAATAAAGGTCGTCTTGTGGACAGTCATTTCATTGAGAAAACGGCTAATCAATTAGCCATTAAGCTGTAACCAGACGTTGAACAGCATTTTCAGTACAATTTTATTTCCCAATTACCTAATTGCTCAAGATTTTTTTATGTTCGATGTAGATTGTTTCACATCAATAGGAAGGCTCTTATTTTATATCACGGAAATTTTCTACGACCTCAATACTATCGAAAATTGTGTAGATAAAAGGAATTATCTGATTTCATTCATACTCTGTCAGATCGAATCAGTACGATTGTTACAATTTCAAAAAGTAATGACTTATTTTACTAAAAAAAAAAAAACAAAACCAGAATGATGGATATTCTCGGAATTTTCGAAATGTTTGAAATTAGCAGAAAATTATGATTTGAATGAATTTTTTAACATTTTCAGCATTTGTAGAATTTTTAGTATTTTTAAAATTGTTAATGTTTTCGAAACTCTTGAAATTTTAAGAGCTTTTATATTTTTTCGTATTCCTGAAATTTTTTGAATTTCCATGATTTCGGATTGTCCGAAAATATTTAAAGTTTTAATATTATTGATATTGCATAAATTTCCAAGTTCCTTAACATTTCGAACTATCGAAATTTTAAAATTTTGTAGATATCGAAAGTTTTAAAAGTTTACCGAATTTTTAAACTCTCAGAATGATGAATATTCTCGGAATTTTTGTAATTTTTTTTTTTTTTTTTTTTGGAATTAGCAAAAAATTACAATTTATCTGAATTTTTTAACATTTTTGGCGTCTGTAAAATTTTTATTATTTTCAGAATAGTTAATGTTCTCGAGACTCGATATTTTGAGAGATTTTATATTTTTCATTATTCCTGAAATTTTTCAAATTTCCATGATTTCGGATTGTCCGAAAATATTGAAAGTTTTGAGATTGTTGATATTGCATGAATTTCGAAAGTTCCTTAACATTTCGAACAATCGAAATTTTCAAATTTTGAAGATACTGAGAGTTTTCAAAGTTTACCAAATTTTTGAAACTCTCAGAATGATGAATATTCTCGGGATTTTTGAAATTTTTGGCATTAGAAAAAAATTACAATTTATCTGAATTATTCAAAATTTTTGACATCTGTAAAATTTTGAGTATTTTCGAAATTGTTATTGTTTACCGAATTCTCGAAATTTCAAGAGCTTTTATATTCTTCATCATTTCCGAAATTTTCAAAATTTCCATGATTTCGGATTGTCCGAAATTTCCAAAATTTTCGAGATTACCCATCATCCTGAGAGTTTGCAAAATTTGTTACACTTTGAAAATTTTCGATATTTTGGAATTTCGAGAATATGGATAGTTTGAAATGTTTCGGAACTTGGAAATTTATAAAATATCATTATAATCCATGCTATGATTATAATGGATTCGTGCTATTTTTTTCTTCATTTTGAAATTTAATTCAGTAGCAAAAATTTAACATTTTATATTTCCATAACATTTTTTCCAATCTGTCTTATTTTTCAAAGTTCACTGGTAACGAACCTTAAATTTGTCTGATTTTTTCTACATTTTTTAAATCAACATTTTCGTTTATTTATATGATTTTGAAATATTTAAAACGTTCATTCTCGTCAGAATCACATAAGAAATGATGAAAAAAATTGTTGTCATTTCCCCTGGAATTGCCTGGAACCGTATACAATGGATGAGAAATTGTTGTTTCGGCGTAATTTCGAGAATATAAGCGTTCTGACATGCAAAGACGACGAGAAAGGAGAATAGTAACAAAGAGAAGGAGCCGAAATAAGCGAGTTTCGTGGGCGATTGGCGAGGAACCTTGATCCTGGCAGCCCAAAGGGCCCTGACTCTGAGACTGGTTTGCTTTGAATTCGATACCATTCGCTCGCAAACCCTGTTATTATCGCGTAAACACGCAAAAGGTTCAACTTATATCAATTCCGAAGCATAAATCCGCACATCAACTTTCGAGTACTTAATTCATTCAATAATAAAATTGTTGAAAAACTATGTTCATGATGTATTTATCGTCAGAATTCTTCTACGAATTATTTCGATGAGTGGTGTAAAAATATTCGATAATTATCGATATCATCGATAATTACTCCATTTAGATATTATCGATACCCACGATTAAATTATCGAATATCGAAAAAAACACACTTATTGAGTAGATGGGCTGTGTGATTATTCTAAACTTAATGTTTCGGAAATTATTTCGATCATGAAGTTTCGTAACCGCACTTTGAATTCGAAGTTTTGGGACTGAACTTCCAACTTGAAATTTGGAAATAGAACTCCAAGTTTGAAGTTCTGGAATCCAAGTACTAATTTCATGTTTCGGAATTGAATTTTGAACTTTGGCTGTTGAAACTGAACGTTTTACTCGAAGTTTCCGGGTCAAACTTCAACCTTGAACTTCCAGGATTAAATTTCAGACTTGAAGTTTTCCAAATTCAACTCTAAACTTGGAGTTTCAGAATTAAACTTGACACGTGAAGTTCCGGAATCGACCTACTAACTTGCAGTTTCTAACCTGAACTTGGAGCCTGAAGTTCCATTGGTTCTACAGTTAATTATACAGAAACTTGGAGTTAGAAGTTAATTTTCAAAACATCATGTAGAAAGTTGAACTTGGGAACTTCAGAAATCCAGACAGTTCAAAGATCAATACCAACACTTCAAGTTTAAAGTTCGATTCCGAAACTTCAAGTGTCGAATCAACTTCCAAGCCCTGAAATTTAGAGTTCAACTCGAAAACATGAAGTTGGAGTTTCAGTTCCTAAACTTTGAGTCTACTCTTTGATTCTGATACTTTCATTTGAAAGTTTAACTCGAAGAATTCAAGTCAGAAGTTCAGTTTAGAAACTCCAACTTTGACGTTCCGTTACAAAACTTAGATTTTGAAGTGTATTTTGGAACCTTCAAGTCTGAAGTTTTATTAGGAAACCTCAAGTTAGAGGTTACATATCAAAACTTAATGTGGGAAGTCGAATTTTAGGAACTTCAGACATCCAGCCAGTTCAAATATCAATGCCGAAACTTCAAGTTTAAAGTTCGGTTCCGAAACTTCCAGTGTAGAGTCAACTTCCAAATCTTGAAATTTGAAGTTGAACTCGAAAATAGGCGAAGCGAAGTTGGAGATTCAGTTTCAAAAATTTGAGTCTACTCTTCGATTACGATACTTTAATTTGAAAGTTGAACTCGAAGAATTCAAGTCAGCAGTTCAGTTTATAAACTTCAACTTTTATTTTCCATTGAGAAACTTGAATTTTGAAGTTCAACTTGGAATCTTCAAGTCTAAAGTTTCATCAGGGAACCTCGAGTTAAAGGTTAAATGTCAAAACTCCATGTGGGAAGTTGAATTTGGGATCTTCAGACATCCAGCCATTTCAAAGATCAATGCCGAATCTTCAAGTTCGAAGTTCGATTCCGAAACTTCGAGTATAGAATCAACTTCCAAACCTTGGAATTTGAAGTTCGACTCGAAAACATGAAGTTGGAGTTTCAGTTCCAAAACTTTGAGTTTACTCTTTGATTCCGATACTTGAATTTGAAAGTTCAAATCGAAAAATTAAAGTTATCAGTTCAGTTCGGAAACATCAGCTTTGAAGTTCTATTACAAAACTTGTATTGTTAAGTTCAACTTGGAATCTCCAAATCTAAAGTTTCATTCAGAAGCCTCTAGTTAGTAGTTAAATTTCAAAACTCTGTGTTTACATTTGAATTCCTAAACTTCAAATTCGAAGTCCAATTTACAAACTTCGAGTTTGATATCAGCTTTCGCAACTTGAAGTTTGAAATTTAATTCGGAAACTTGAAGTTGCAAGTTCAGTTTCGAAACTCTAATTCCACTCTTCGATTCCAAAACTTCAATGTAGAACTTGAGTAGAAGTTGTAGATGAATTAGAACATCGCATGAAATGCAGATCAAAAATAGAATGTATTCAATTCAGATCCCTTATTTCGATATTATCGATAAATATCGATACTGGCATCTCAAAATAGATTATTATCGATAATGACTTTCGTTGATAATCAACGCCACTAATTTCAATACCAAAAACAGAACTCATAATGTGAGCCATTTTTCGGGATTCATCATTCGATAAAATCAGAGATAAAAAAATTTTCAAGATATAATTCATATTTATTTAGTAGTTTCGACTATATCCTAGCTACTGAATCCATTCAGTTAAATCGACCATATTTTCACTTTTCACGGAAATTCAATTTTTCTACCCCAACTTTTCTCTCTTCGCCGCCATTGTTCAATCATTCAAATAACACCCATCGCCTCTTATCTCGCATCTGAATGAACGTCTCGATTAGCATTCCAATTATAGACACTTTTTCGTAATCAAACTTCCCGGAATCTTTCCGCACTTGTTACATATCATTACCCAGAGTGATTGGTAATCGACTTCGAGTACTTTCAGTTTTCTGTCCCCGACAAAAAGCCGAGCGAAGAACCTTCTCTTCACTACTTTCAAGTGGCGAAAAATTGCCATTTTCGGATTAAAGTAGAACGTCTCGAAAAATCGTGGATCTTGTATTTTTTGCTTTTGGAGGCGATTAAAAGTTCGAGGAGAAGTTTCTAGTGCTCGAGGAAAATGCGTAACAATCAAGATCGATGCTCAATCAAGGCCTCGCTATTTGAAACGAAAAACAAGAGATTCAAGCGCGGAAAGCAATTGCACTCCCGAAACTTTTGGAATTTCCCGGAAAGTGAAATGGGTTTCGTATTTCAATTGCCGGGATTCATTTCCGTCGCTCGCGGGCAGCCTTCACACACATCTCGAGTATGTAGAAAATATCTCACGTTACATGAAACGTTGCAACTCGCACTTGAGCGTTATTGCGCTCGTTAAATGCCTTGGGAACGAATTAATTCTTGCGGAATTTGAGAGAGGGTTTTGGATAATCCAAACGTCTCAATTAGAGATTGTGTAATCTGGTGTAATGAGACTCCGTTTTTATTTAATTCTGCCTTTTTTCACGTTTCACTGGCAATAATGTTCTTGAGGTACATTTTTCGATGAAATATTATTATTCATTCAACGCCGGCGAGGAATATGTAATTCCGTGGCCCTGCTGAGAGTGGACGAAATAATGGATTACCTGATTGTTGACGTATGGCATGCGAGTGATGAACTCGTTCGCCC
>JAPYZK010004758.1:0-11667 GCA_030522785.1 Platygaster equestris
TTTTATACTTTTTGATGCAATTTGACATGTTTTTTGGAATGAAGAAGTTTTGGAAAGTGAGAGAAGAATTTTGCGATGTTTGCAGAGTTAGAAGATTTTCAAATATTTTTACAAACATTTGAGTTTTTACTGGAATTCGTGGTTTCTTAAATTTCCGAATTTCAGAAAAATTGAAAATTTGATTCTTTTAAAATATTTGGGCAAGTTGAAAGTTTTTTTTTTATGAACTCGGAAAATTCGGAATTTCCGTAAGAGTCTGCAAATTTGGAAATCTTTTAACAAATATAAAAAGAATTTTTTTAATTTGTAAATGTTGAAATGCATTGAAAATTGTAAATTTTAAAAATTTCGGTGAATATCTTCGAGTTCAAAAAATGTATAGTATGTCAAGTATATGCTAGCTTTCACGATTTTCCCCCAGATTTAATAGAAAAATATTAGAAATCTAGGGGAAAGTGAAGGCATATATTTGAAATACTGTACAATGTCAGAACAAAAATCAAAAAAATTATGAAATATCTCCAAAAATAAAAAAAACATCCAACTGTCTTCCAAATCCGAGAAATTCGCTATTTATCCGAAATTTTGGAAATATAAGAATCCCTGCAAAAATCCAAACATTTTTCAACATTCAAAAATCATCAATACATTCGATAAATTACAAATTGTTCAAATATTAGTGAAACCTAGCTTTTCTATCAAAATGTTGCAAAATTTAGAAATGAAGCGGATTTCCAAAAAACCCAAATACCGAAAAATTCCGAGTTACTCAAATTTTGTCGACTTATTGCGAATTTTCATTTTTCGTAAAATCTTGAAAATTTTCACACCATCACAAAAATGTACAATATTTTCAAAAGTAAAAAACTTCCAAAAATTTGCAAAAAAAGTAAAATCTCGCAAATAAAATGAGTCGAACATTTGTTATGCTTCACAGAACTTCAAAAACTAATGAACATATATGTTTGTAAATTTTCTAACTTTCAATATTGAATAAAATTGGTAATAAATTCAATAATGTTGCAAAAATTTAAAAATGGCGAAGGAAAAATCATCTCAAAATTTACGTAGAATTCATGGTTCTTCGCTGTTACAATTGCTTTAGCAAATAAAATACATAAATGAATACAAAAGTCCGTTTAAAAAATTACATCAGTGAAAAAATACGCACGTTCTCCACAGTTGTCAATTTTCCTTCGCACTTCGTTTTCAAGAGTCATTTTCAGACATACAACTCCGAGTAATCCACGCACGATTGAATGATTAGCTCAGCAATAACAATTTGCAAATGATTACGTGGAAGCGAAGGTCAGAAGTTGGAATATTGATTAATTGCTGTTAGTTATTAACGGGAGAGGTGTGCATGTCAAAAGTGTATGGACGAAAAATTGATTACGTAATTTATGGACCGACCCTTGGGAATGTTCCCGGGCCCAATTACGCGGCGTTGCGGAATCGTCAGGGAAAAAGCGTTTCCGCGTCGTCTCTTCCAAAGAGAGCGAATTTTTTTCGTTTATTGCGCGAGTTTTCTCACGCAGGTTTCCAAACCCGGCCGTGCCCCCACAAACTCGACATTTCCAAGCTTGGCATTTTTCCGTGATTATGACGTTGTTAATTATCGTTTATCGAAAAATCCTGGGCGATTTTATGAATTCAACCTGTCTTTTCGGATTGTTCACCGTTCATATATTACGAAATAATTTTTTATTCACGTGTGTCTTTCTGTAATGTAAAACGATATTTGTGTCTGTTGAAAAATAATTGCATAATATTTGGACAGCCCTTAAGTTAGATATTTGTATGAAATTTTTTGTTTCGAGGATCGTCAAATGAAAAAGTTTTGGGTCAAAACCTGTCACAATAAACAAACTTCTCTATCAATCTAGAAAATGTCGAAAAAGTGGACATTTAGCTTCAAATTCATCAAAAGTTGTCAGAAATTAAAATATTCGATTAGTCTTTTACATTTTCTTCTCATGTTCTTTCAACTCATCACAGGAAAAAGAGTTGATCAGGATTGAAACGTTTCTCATGTTTGAATAAACGCAGGGATTTAATTTCTCATTGACTTGAATTAGACGTATACTTCGATTATAAACGTGGAAAATGAAACGCATTTTGCCGCTTTTTCTGCACTATAAAGCCGATAGTTTACACTTTAATAGGACTATTAATCTCGATAAAATTGAGATCTTGTGTAGCGAATGCAGTAAAGAGTAACGGTTTGTTTCGATCTAGTTAATAATTTTTTCAGAATCCAGAAAATTGAGAACGCAAATCCAGAATAATGCAGAGAAATGATGAAAAATGGATTTTTTCGTTTTAAATATTGAAGAGTAAAATTTACAATTCATCGACATTTTTCTTATTTGAAGTTCAGAATGTTTTAATTTTGGAGTTTTCAAAACTCTTGAATTTGGATTTTTAAATTCAAAGACGAATTCTGAATTATTTTATTTTGAGATTTTAGAATCGTTAGATATAAATTTCCAAATTTTGGAATTCAGATTTAGACTTTTTTGGAATTCAAAGTTGTGTGGATCTCGATTTTTGAAAGTTTATATTTTTGATGTCAGAACACTCAAATTTTGTGTTTCGTATTGCTTGATCAAATTCATAAATCATCAAATCATTTATGTTTAATTTTTCGTTGGACTCGAATTTTTGGGTGTTGATGTAATCAAAATTTCAATATTAAATTTGTTTTAATTACGAAAATTTTGTACCATTTCGTAAATTTGAATACTTCGAGAATCACGAAAATTTTACAGATTCAAAAAATGTTTTGAAATTCTCAGAATTTTGCAAATTCATAAAAATTTCTCCAATTTTGTCAGTTTTGAAAAAATTTCGTAAATTTTGTTCATTTTGGGAAATTTCGTGAAATTTGTTGATTTGAAAAAATTCCGTAAATTTTTTTCATTTCAAAAATTCCGTAAAGTATCTACATTTTGAAATTTTCAAATTTTGTCAACCTCCAAATGTAGACTTCCGATTTTTTGGCTTTTCTATTTCAGAATTTTTCCAGAACGTACTTCAAAATTTCACGAATGAAAAATTGTGACGTCTCCGAATTCTCGATAACTAACCTTCATCCAGACAAGATAAAAAACCAAACATGACCATAAAAAAAATCCTCTTTTTTTGCCGTTACTCCATCTCAGGATTTCCCGCTCTCGAAACGCTCTATCTTCTAATAAACGGTATTAAACCCCCTTCACAAATTCCCTTACAGCTGGGAAATTTTTCCCCTGAAGCAGGTCATAATTACTCGACGCATGAAACGATCGGGAATCAAGTAAAATTGCAACCTTGACGTTTGGCTAACGCGCAAATGATACACGCCAGACGGAAACGCGTATCGGTTGGCTCAACAAAAAAAAACGTCAATGGCATGGGAAAGTCCCACAATGTATCGGGAGCGTTTTATCGGGCCATCGCGTATTCTCAATATTGTTCATCCCGTTTCTAATTACGCAAACTACTTCCAAGGTTAATTTCACGTTGCAAAATAGCCGTTGAACCATTCGAGGAATCGGAAGCTATCAATGGTTATTTATGGTGCCGATGAAGATCTGATCTAGGGGCGATTCACTCTCCGATAAATGGGAGTCATGGGAGTCGACTCCCACATGACTCCCAATTTGGAAGTCATGATTCCCGAGTTGGGAGTCATCATTCCCAGCGATGTCAAACTTGAAACATGTCAAAACTTGATTACCTGCAATGTTTGAAATTCTCAAAAACTTGAAAGTTCTTGGTCTTTTTCGAAAACTTCCAAATTCTAAAATTTTTGAAACTCACCAAATTTCAGAAACTTTGTAAACTATATTTATCAGTACCTTATAATTCCTTGAAATTTCACAATTCCATTTAATTCAAAAATTTCCGAAGCTTTGAAAGTTTCAAAATTTTGACAGTTTCCGAAATTTGCAACTTCGAAACTTCAAAATCTTGAAATGTCAAGAATTTTAAATTTTCTTTGCTTAAAAACTTCGAAGTACTTGAAAGTATGAGGAATTTCCAGAACTTCAAAAATGTCGAAACTTGATAATTTTTCATCTTTAAAAGTCTTGAAAACTTCAAAGTTCTTCAGAATTCTCGAAAACTTTAAAATTTCGACATTTGAAAAACTTCTCAAATTTTGAAATTTCTAAGCTGCATAACTTGAAAATATTCGATCATTTCAAAACTTGCGAAATTTCCAAAACTCTGAATATGTCAAAACTTGATAATTTTCAATTTTAAAAATTCTAAATTTTCAAAGTTTTTGAACATTCTCAAGAAATGCAAAGTTCCAACATTTCAAAATCTTGTAAAATTTCCGAAATTTCCGAAACTGCATAACTTCATAATTCTTCGAAAATTCAAATTCCAAAGCTTTGCAAGTTCCAAAACTTCATTATTTCGAAATTTCAAAGTTCCACAATTTCAAAAATTTCGAAATTTCTAGACTTAAAAAATTCAAAATACTTGAAAGTATGCGGGATTCCCAGAACTTCAAAAATGTCGAAACTTGATAATTTTTCATCTTTAAAAGTCTTAAAAACTTTAAAGTTCTTCAGAATTCCCGAAAACTTTCTAATTCCAACATTTGAAAAACTTCTCAAATTTCGAAAATTCTAAGCCTCAAATTTCGAAAATTCTAAGCTACATAACTTGAAAATATTCGACTATTTCAAAACTTGCGAAATTTCCAGAACTGTAAAAATGTCAAAACTTGATAATTTTCAATCTTGAAAATTCTAAATTTTCAAAGTTTTTGAACATTCTCAAGAAATGCAAAATTCCAACATTCCAACAACTTGTGAAATTTCCGAAATTTCCAAAACTGCAGAACTTCATAATTCTTCGAAAATTCAAAATTCCAAAGCTTTATAAGATCCAAAACTTCATTATTTCGAAATTCCAAAGTTCGACAATTCCAAAAAATTTGAAATTTCTAGACTCCAAAACTTCAAAATACGTGAAAAGTTCAAAAATTGCAAAATTTCCAGACCTTATTGAAAAACCTGGAGTTTGACCTTTAAAAATGTCAAAAATCAATAATTTCCGATCTTGCAAATTCTAAAACTCCTATATTCCAATATTTTCAGGACTCTTAATATTTCCGAAACGTCGAAATTCCAATTCATTATTCATAAAAACATTCAATTGATGAACCCCGCCTAAAATCTTTGCGTCAGACCCCGCAAAACCTAGGGACGGCCCTCCCCTCGACTCCCATTATTAGAGTCAATGGGAGTCACGGGAATCATGACTCCCAGTTTGATTCCCAAGTTGACTCCCAGAGTGAATCGCCCCTCGGGTCTGATACGGCGTATGCCGTTGGTTTTTTTTGTTGGGCATGAATTCTGTTCAGTTCCGAGGGATGTAAAAGTTACCACAACAATAGGAAAATTTATACGAATTCGTACAAATAAAATTGCGCTCTACTCCCGGATCCCATGATTTCCCCCTTCGACCGTTAATACACCTTGATAAAGCCGTTTCTTCCAAGAAACGTCTGATAAATGCGGAGACGATTTCGCATGGGATTACGTTTGTCCAGGCGAGGAGATTTACGTAACCGAAGACGCCGTTTTCCCACGGACTTGGATTTGATCGTTCAATTTCATTCCCCGCCTCAAATTACGCCGAGCCAGACTCGATCTAATTACACAAACGTCTCTATCTCGACGGGATTCATCCTCGCCAATATATTATCCCAATCAAATGAATTGATAATGCAATTTCTATAATTGAAAGTAAAAGCTGACTGCATTGCGCAAGGCTTCAATCATTTAATGATTCACCGTTTGCTGTAAATTGTAGACCCCTCCTCCTCCCGACACTGACAGCCCAGCAGGAGAATAATTAGTAGATGGAGGAAATGAAGGGTGGGAAGTCAGAAGGTGCTAAGTGCTGTTTCGAAAGGTTCATTTATCATTGAATTTGATATGAAAGAGTGAACCTTAATGGAATCATTGGAATGACACAATTTTTGTGTATACTTTTTGAATAATTTTGTAAGATTCTTAAAAACCGTATAAGATTCTATAAATTTCTTATAAGGCACTTAATAATATCTATAGGTTTTGTAAAAATGTACAAAGTGATCTTACACGTTGAAAACTTGCAATTTTCACAAAATTTTGGCGATATTTTGGAATTTAGGAAAATGTTTTAATTTTTGTGAAAATTGAGAAAATTGGGAAAATTTTTTGAGAATCCTACGATTTTTGCAAATGTTTCGATAATTCTAAAAATTTCCTTGATGAATGGGAGATTTGTATATGAATAAACGCCTTTGATTTTTGTCAAATTTTGAAACTTTGAATCATTTGAAAAATGAGCAGATTCCTCTGTGAATATGGAAGATTCGCAATTTTTAGGTTACTTCGTGAGTTTTTGATCGAAAAAAATTAATACATACTGAAAAATTTTTACGAGAATCGCAAATTTTTAGAGATTTTTTGGGAAATTGGAAATTTAAATTCAAATTTTGAACTTATAAGTTCAAAAATTTTCAATTTTTACTATATTTTAGCGATATTTTTGAATGTAGGAAAATGTTTCTATTTTTGTGAAGATTAAGAAAAGTACCAAATTTTACGATAATTATTATGCAATTTTTCCAGATTTATATGGAAACTCACATATTTAATTTTTTTTTTTTGAATTCAGAACTTGGCAGCATTGTGCAAAATGAGCAGATTTCTCTGTGAATGTGGAAGACTCGCAATTTTTATGTGACTGCTTGAGTTTTTGACAAAAAAAATGTATTTCACTTGAACAACATTTTTTCGGAGAAATTGAAAAATTTCAAATTTTGGAACAATTTTAAAATATCTGGGATTTTTCTTGCAATTTATAATTTCGGAAAACAATCAGATAGGGGTTGAAAATTAAAAAATGTTTCGTTTTTTTGTGAAATTGAAAAAGTTCAACAATTTTCCGAACATTCAACAACTTCTACAATTTCACGAAAATTCCAGTTTTCAAGTTTTGACAGCAATGAAACAATTTTCAAAATTTTTAATAGATTTTCAGTTTCCGGTATTAGCAAATCTTCTGACTTTTTGTTGAAATTCTGAATTGTTCATTCATTTGGCAACAGAATCAAATTATTTCGAGTACAAAAAATTTGCAATTTTTTTATATTTTAAAAATTTCCTCATTAATTTTGAATGATCTTAGATCTTTGCAAATACTGAAAATTTACCAAGTCTTGAAAAAAATTGGAAAAATTATCGACGATAAGGATATATCTGATAAGAATATGATAAAAATAATTAAATTTTGTGATATTCAAATTTCTTCATTCTGAATTTTGCAACATTTATTGAAATAAGTGAATTTTTGTAAAAATTCAAGAAACTTTAGATTTTTTTAAAAGTTTCACATCATTTCAATCATTGTAAAAAAGCTTGTATTTTCACGAAAATTTAGAAATATTAAAAATTTTGCTGACATTGCAAATTTTTCAAGTCTCCAAAAAATTAAAAATGTTGAAAATTTTATCAAAATGTTCGAAAGTAGCAAATCTATTTAATTTTCGCAAAAAATCAACATTACGAAACATTGTTCAAATAAGCAGAACTTTAAAAAATCCACATCATTCGCAACTTTCAAAAAATTCAGACGATTTTGAAATTGTAAAAATTACTTTTTATTCTAAAAAACTCCCCAAAAATCCATTTCAAACGAACTGAAGAACAGCCAGAAAAGATGCGAATTCCAATGGCATCTATCAATCAATTTCGTAAACAATTCGCTCCACCCTAAAGTCCCGTAATTTTATCAATTACTGAAAAATGTCTTAAGCTTTTCCTTGCAGACGTTTCCGGATATTTACGATAAGATAATCCCAAAGATCACCGCCCATACATTTTATTACAAGATAAAAGCCCGTACATAATAGGAAGTAATGTGTGGTTTGAAGCCCTGAGTACAGTCGTAAAATCAGTTCAACTCTTGTACTGCACAAGAACCTACAAACCTTATCCCAGGTCAGTGAACTCGTTGCATTTTAAAAGACTATGCAAGACAACTCAAATGGATCGATAAGTCTATACTGACCGTCCCTGATATTTCCTCAGTCACGTAAGAAACCACTAGCAATAATAATGACTTTGGTACGATATTATCTAATTATTTCTTATCTTTTGTAGTGACCTATGAAACAACGAAATCAAATGATCAATCATTCAATGGTAATGGAAATTGGAAGGGGTGAAGAGCAAAAGGTGCTGATATTTCGATAAGGCTCATCTCTTCGTGCTTTTAGATGATAAAATAAGCTTTATGCTAATGTCAGTTAGCTCCTTTTGCTTGTATAATTTTTTAATTACTTCGGTATTTGAAAAAATTTTTTATTTTTTAAAAATTTCAAATTGAAGATTGAAATTGCAGTTGATGTTGAATTATCTAACATCAACTTTAATTTCAATCTTCAATTTTTTATTTTCAAAAATCAAAAATTTGCTCAAATATCGAAGTAATTAAAAGATTCTACAAGAAAAAGGAGCTGACTGATATTACCATAAAGCTCATTTTATCATCTAAAAGTACGAAGAGATAATCATTATCATCCAATTTTTCGAACTTTTGAAGCTTTGGAAGTTCTGGACTTTCGAAGTTCTAAAGTTTAGAGTTTTTATGATTTTGTAATTTTAAAGTTTTTAAGAATGTCCCAGAATTTTGAAATTTTTAAGTTTTGAAAATTTTTAAAGCTTGGAAGTTGTTGAGTTTCGGAATTTTTGAAATTTTAGGACTTTGAAGTGAAGTTCTGAAATTTTGAAGAATTACGAAGTTCCCAAATTTTGAAAGTTTCGGAAATTTTGGAAGTTTCAAAAGTTACAATGTTTGAAAGTTTCAAAAATTTCTATGAATTTCAAAGTATTGAAGAATTCTAAACTTTGAAACTTGTCAAGTTTTCGAATTTTTAAAATTTTGCAAATTATAAAAGTTTTCAAATTTCAAGAATTTAGAAGTATGAACATTGAGAAATCTTAAATTTGTTAAAATTTCAAGAATTCTCCCAATTTATATACTTGAGCTCCATTACTTACGGATTCTCGTTCAAATCTTCACTTTTGAATCATTTCAATTCCGTACCTGAAACAAAAAAATTCCGATACCTCAAAAATAAGTCAAAAAACAATTTCCTCTTTCTTACCAACCAGTAGTTAAATATTAAAATCCTCGAGTAATCAAAACATCGTTAAAAACTGAACTTCGTCAATTTGCATAAAAAAGTTTCGAGGGGGTCGAAGGCTCGAAGTGCATGACTCACGGGAGTTAAGCGCAAGGTGACTAAGGCTGGCGTGATAAGGCCCGTTTGTTTCGAAGCGATAACAAAAAGAATCCTGGCGTCTCGTCCTTTTTTCGCGCCCGCGGTTTCAAGACTATTCGCTGACCTCGAAACGCGCCAAATTATCGTCCCGGAGTGTCGAAAGGATACCGTTCGCGATTATTATTCCCGGCCGGTGCACGTTACTTTGCGGTTTGTCGAACGCGTTGAGAATTGTTCGTAAAGAACAGCACGTTTCGTCACGGAGGTCCGATTTCAGCAAAGTACCTCAAGTGCCGAGGTGGGTGTCCGGGGTCATAGATTCAAGTGCGCTCGAATCGAGTACAGCCGGGGGAATATTGATTACGTGCGGATTCGAGAGGTATAACGCGTGTCATTGTTGACGATTATTTTTGAGGGAGGGGAGGGGGGGGGGGGATACAGGTCATGTATAGTAGTTTTGAATTTTTAGAAATTTTGAGATTTTTAAGCTTTGACGAATTTGGGTGATTGGGCGAATTTTGCAAGTTTTGGAGCTTTGAAATGTCAAAAGTTCCGGAATTTTTGAGAATTATGGAGTTGGAAGTTCCGGAAATTTTGGGAATTTTTGCCAAAATTGGCAACAATTGCCCTTAGAGCTTTGCTACGTACTTTAGGGAGTTTAAAACTAATTATCCCTTTCGTTGCTTTGATTTTCATCGGGATCGATTATGACTGTATTCGACACTTTTGTAAACAACAACAAAAACATTGCAGCAATACTAATATTGAGGTTAGGGTTGGGGAATTTGACGTTTCGATATATGTGACGTGGGCCGAAGAAAGGGGGCTTACTCTGAAAAAATCGATTTTTTGATTCCTACATGAATCGATAGTTTTTCACTTGCTCTTTCAAATGAAACATTCAAAAAATGTATTTAAGTGTTATTTAGGAGCAGAAATTGACGAGCGACTCGATACATGTCGAGTCGCTCGTCCGCCATCTTGTTTCCATTATCTGTGCGTAAACGGTCGCTAAACTGAACGTGAGAGAGTAAATAGCTATAGGTCGCTAAGATGAGCGTGGGCGAACAGCTTATTCGCCCACTAGTGGGCGAACGAGTTTATCACTCGCATGCCATACGTCAACAATCAGGTAATCCATTATTTCGAACACTGTCAGCAGGGCCACGAAATTATATATTCCTCGCGGGCGTTAAATCAAATTCGACTAAAAATCGGTAAAACCTGACTAACTGAGACTGCAAAACTTTACTAATTCGAAATACAGTAGCCGGAAATTCACAATTGAAATCGAAAAGAGCAAAATTTAATAATATATTTCACGACAGGAGTATATAAAGCCCCCCCCCCAAAAAAAACAAAAAAACAGTACATTCCGTATATGCGCGTAAGCGTTTTCACTGCAAGTTTATCATTTCTCTCTGCGTTTCCTCTTTAATCAGTCTCGGCGTGCGAATTTCCCCGCGATTATACAATGGAGCGAGCAGCGATTGACGCTCAGCTGACGTTCGCCGGGCGTAATTTACAGCCCCCTGAAGCTGCGAGATCTGCCTCTCGAGTTTACGTCTTGTCGGGATTCGAAAAAGCCCGCACCTTCGACGGGAGCCATTAATCTTGGAGGCCCCGAACCCACGTACATTGTCTTTTAGGGCGCTCGCCATGCAAATTTCGTCGTTAATTTTCGATAACGACGCGGAAAACGTTGCGCCGGACGCTTTTATCGTTACCTTTCCTTCGCGAGCGTGTTTTCGTTTGGCTTCCTCGAGGCGATTCCGATCGCTCCAGTTTCTTGGGGCGCGGAAGTCGGCTCTCGAGTTTAATTAGTTTAGTCTCGGATTTTTGTCAACAATGCAAAAATTCACGCGAGAGGAGGGAACAGAGAGATTTTCGCTTCGGAACTTTGTATCTGTGGACATTAAAAACTTGAAATTGTCCTCAAAATGTCCTGTTCGTCAGTTTCAAAATTTCATGGAACATCTCCCGAGTGAAAACAAACTAATATTTCAAATTTGAGGTTCTTGAAATTTCAAGATTTTGAAAATTTCAAGATTATTCATAATGTTGAAACTATTAAATAATAATTTTGAAAATTTACGAAATTTCGAAAATTTTGAGATTATGAAAATTTCGAAAATTTCGTAGATTTTGAGAATTCCAAGAATTGCGAACAACCTTGACAATTTTTTTAATTCTAGGATTATTAATAATTTCAAAAATACTCGTTTTTTTGAATATTAATTATTTCAAGAATATCAATACTTTTGGAAATATTAAAAATTTTAAAAATATTTAAAAATTGAAAATTTTTCTAAAATTTTGTGAATTTGGAGAACATTATGAATTTCGAGGTATTTTAAAAATTCGAAAATTCTTAGATCATTAATAAATTT
>JAPYZK010004759.1:0-10035 GCA_030522785.1 Platygaster equestris
TGATATGGGGGTCTCTGTTCTTGACGTGGTCATTTGAATGACCTGGCGATCCTGCGGACCTTTTCTGAATATTTGGCGAGGTAAGTATTATTTGGGCTCAGTAGAGGTATATTTTCCTTTTTTTTTGTTTTTTTTCAGGGACATTAGGACTCAACCCCGGTGGCGAGGGTGACGGTTTGGGAAAATTTATTTTTTTATAAATTTCAAGTCCCTCCCAAATTTACAACGTTACAACTCATACATTATTACATTGCTTTATATACTCTCACATGCTACGTAAATAATATTCTCTTTTTTATTCTCAGTGAACTCAAACTACATAACAAGATTTGCTAGCCCGCTGAAGGGACTACATCGATTGAAAGTACACGAATCACAAGAAAAACTCAATAATTCTAAA
Source organism: Platygaster equestris (assembly GCA_030522785.1). Taxonomy (NCBI): domain Eukaryota; kingdom Metazoa; phylum Arthropoda; class Insecta; order Hymenoptera; family Platygastridae; genus Platygaster; species Platygaster equestris. The sequence goes on from JAPYZK010004759.1 coordinate 401, forward strand.
AGACCTGGGTTGAATGATCGTTATCTTCGATACATAGAGCATGACACTTGGATTTGAATTAATTAGTTTGATGAACTCTTATCTCGTGACAGCTGACAAGGCTACCACTCAGAATATCATACAAACCTTAGTATTCTTAATGCGCGAATAAATTATATTAAATTTAATGATCATAAATACTAATTGTACAAATTACGAAATGCTATGTTGTTGCTGCCTTGAAATTATTCGAATTTGCAATCTTTAAGGGGGTCTTCTACGTATGAAATTTCAAATAAATCAAAAATTTTTTTTGCGTATCTTAAATCTAGAAGCCCTTGGAAATGTGCCTCATGAAGGATTTCGAGAGATACGCGTCAGTTGTGCCATTCGCGGCAACTACTGGGGTTTTCGGCGTTTTTGCGACAGGCGCTCGCGGCGTGGCTCAAACAAAAAATTGGTCTGACTAGCAGAATTCCTACTGTTTTACAAGTGTTTTTGTACATATGCGTCTTTTTGAAACCGGATTTTCAGGTGATTTCAGTCCTTAGCCGATTGAATCGTAACTTTAACTAATCATGTTCTACCCCGTTTAATATGTTTAAACGCGTTTTCCCAAGAGTCGTGTTTTTCAAAAGTTTCGGCGAGAATTCTTTCAAACTACTCGGAATTTCAGGGACTTTTTCATCTCTTACTATTTGACAGACATTTCGCTAACTTTAGACACGAGCTTTTCTGGAGAAGTTTTTTTATTCGATTGTTACAGCCTTTTTTAGCCGGAAAAAAAAACTGTCAAAAATATGTCATTCCCAAGTATGTCTTTTTTAAGAATTTGCGAATTTTCCCGTGTTTTCGAATTGAACCCGTGTTCAAAGTTAGCCACCGTAACAACTAATAAAGACATTCATTGTTTTCTGCGATCGAGGCAACCGAAATCTCAAACTTTCGCCTCAAAGTCGACTCGTATGTTTTGGCAGAGGCATGGTCAAAGATATTTCAAGGTCGCTATTGTTGAGAGAAAAAATTTTATCAGCTATTTTTCATATTCGAAGGATGGTTCAATATAAGGCGAAGAACCATTCTTCATCATGTGTAGTTTTTTCGTGAACCATTCTGAAGTATAAGCTTCAAAATTCGGCTCGAATGTGAAAGCCCCCTTCATGTAATACTTCATTCAAACTCCGTATTGCCATTTTTTAGATATTTATCATCTTTTCATATAGGAAATTCATTCCAGTTGATTTGATATTCCAAAGTATAATTGTGTATATGTTTATCGATATTTTTTAATATTGTATCCCAATCCTAAAATAACAGTTTCTTCCATTACTCTTTGTAGTCTTCGTGCGAATGATTTTTTTCACAGTCGACGATTTTTTAAGTTATCCGTCTGTGATAATTTATTTTGCTTGAATTATTACTTCTAAAATTCATTTGAAATTTTGTCATTTCTAGAATTAATTTCTAAATTGATGTTGAATCTTGTAATCAATTCCATTTTATTCTTCAGAAAAGTATTCAATTTGCATTTTATTTCAATTCTGTTGAATGTTTTTCTAACTTGTTTCCTGTACTTGGAATATTAAACATTGGGTAGAATAGTTTTTCATTCCATTTGCCTTTTTTGAATTATTTATTATTATGCGTTGTAATTTCCATCGTTTCTCAGTACTTCTGTTTTATTTTTCACTAATTTCATTATTTAAATGATATCACAACTCAGTACTCATTTTTTATTATTATTTTGTTGCATGTTGCCACCTTGTCATTTTTTGATGACTTTTCTCTTCATCATTTCTTTTTTTACTATTATATATCATTTCATCCTTATCGTTTCCTCATTTTTAACGTCATAATCTTCGTATTGTTTATTTGAACAATTTGGTTTTCATCATCATGTTCTTGTGAGTGAGTAGCTGTCAGCTGTCAAGTTGACAGTCCCAAAAAGACGCATAGACACAAACACACGTGGAAAACTGTAAACAAACTGCCAGTCAGACCGGTTTATCTCCCAAGGACTTCTAGATTTAAAATATAAATAGATATTTTTCATTTCTTCAGAAAGTTTATGCGAAGACCCCCTTAAGCTTAGATCGGTCAACGCATGTGAGAGACTTTTCTCAACTGATGGGAAGAAATATAAAAATTATATAATCTGAACGATTGTCACTGCACTGCGTCTGGTAAGTTTGAAATAACACAAATATCCAAAAAAATTTCTATAAAATATTAATAAAAGTATAAAATTGGCCTTCCGGCAAGGATTGTGTAAGGAGAAGTGGAGGGAGGTGAGGGATCATTGTTGCGTCGGGTGTTCAATTTCCTAGCTACGTCACTGCATTATTGTAACAAAAAATCATTAAAATATTCAAAAATTCATAATCTCTAGAATTGTACAAATTCTTTCCAATTCTCATGACCAGTTTTCAGCCACATGTTTTTTTATGATATAGGACATATTTTCAGTATGATGAATGTTGAGTTGGAATGAGGTCTCATATAAGGTTGTGATTCTGTTCAATTTTTCTTGTCCACGGAAGGTTTCTAGTTTTTTCCTTGGGCGGTATACTTCAAATCCCGAATCCACCAATATAATAATAACTCCGGCTTTTCGCACTGAAACACTGGGCCACTGGCACGAACACTGAGCCACTAGCACGGGGAATTTGAATTTGATTTCCTTCTCTAGGAAACTCAAACCTCATTTTAATAAAATTTAGGATAAATTAGGTTTAAGTTTTCTAGAGAAGGAAATCAAACCCAAATTTTACGTGCCAGTGGCACAGTGTTTTAATGCAAATAGTCAGGCGGTATTATAAAATGTGTGTATAATAGTATTTGTCACTGGGCTAACAAACTGACGTTTTCCAGGTTGATGAAGGCTAATAATTTAATTCAACCAGTAAAATACAAACTAAGCATTGATGTGACTGATTTGAAAACAACATGCAAATCTTCCTCACTCGTAAGCAGAAAGAATCCAAATACGACGGCAAATTCGCCGACGGTAGACGATCAGTATTAAGCTGAATGTAGAAGTTTTTACGTTTATTATTTCCATTGTTTGATGTATAATTCAAGGTCGTTATCGTATAAACTAGATATTGTATTCGGGTTTTCTTTTCTCACTCACGTTTTTGAAAGTAGACGATAATCACGTTGAATTGAAAGGTTGCAGAGAAATAGTGTTATTATTGAAAGGAGTCGAATCGGCGAAAACTCGAAACCAAGTTCAAAATATCTGAAAATAGGATTAAAATCGTATGTGATTTAGTCTGAACGGATTTGGAATTGAGTTTGAGAAGCCTGAGAGTTAATTCTGGCTCCGTCTCGACTAAATCATAATTTGGTTTCGAAACGAGTATTGACTGTGCACAAGCCAATTAAGATCAAGGCAACATAGGGTTAAAATCATGTGGACTTTGCGTTGGCATTGTCTTGAAATGAAGTTAAAACCGTCTAAAATATTCGGTCAATAACCGAAAATTCAGAAGGGGGCTATAAATTCGTAATACCCTGAGCTTGTGCCAAGGCACGTGAGTTCAATAAACTACATGAAAAGGATGCAGGGATCCGGTCGTGATATGAAGAATAACACGATTTTCACGGCACACGAAATTTGATATATTCCATGTACAAATACAACTTTACAATTCGATCGACACATGTTTCAATAATACGCGATATTTTTGGTTTAGCTACCGGGTAACTACAAACAGGTAGCTGTCGAAGTGAGCTCTTTTATATTCGCGCCTGGGACGCCGTCCGGGACGTCAGAACGTTCTAGAACATTCTAGACTTCTATGCGTGAAAATTCCCAACGCCCCGCCTACAAGAACGAAAGTTTAACATTAAGCCTTATATGGCCATAAGAAATATCGAAGCATTTGCGTCATACACGTGTCGGCAGTAAAATTGATGAAGAGTTGAATAATCAACAATTAACGTGAGCGCCGATTCTACCCAGCTCGCTCCCGAAAACAAGTCTAATAACTTGAACCGGAACACTAGGTCAACAGACTCGCGCGTTCTCGATACAAAAAATTTTCCCGCAAAACATATACATTTATGAAATAGGTTGTCCTACATAAACAATTCTTAATAGATTGGCGCGGCCCAGAGTAAAAATCCTTATCTTAATTTGGAAAACTAACTGCGACTCGCAACGATGAATCATATAATCGGAAAGAATTAGAAATATCTCATGTCACCGGGACGTGACAGAATTCTCAGAACTTATTTTCACGTTGCCCTCGCTGTCACTTTTCGTGTGACAAGAGCTCTTAACGGGAAGTAGATTACACCCCGCCCCCGAGCCAGTTAAGGGCGACGTTTCGGCGATGTTTTCTTATCGTTTTTTTGAGTGACGAGTAATTCCTCAAATGAATCTTAAGTTGTAAATTTTTTAATAAACTTGAACTTCTCAAACTGTTTGAAATACTACTCCAGGACTATTTAGAAATTGATAAATTCAAGATTAATCCAGAGTTATTAAAATTTTCTGAATAATCGTAATTTCCGATGTTTCGAAAAAATTATAATTTCGAAATGATAATAAAAACATACAATTTTGTAATCTTTGGAAAGACAAGAGCTTTCCATATTTTCAGAAAAAAACAGAATTTCACGAATTTTTTTAAAAGTTAAAGATTCTCGAACTTTTCGAAAAACTTGAAGTTTCTGAGAATCTCGAAATGTTGAATTGTTTCAGAAACCTAACATTTAACGATTTTCATGAAGAGATCGAATTGTTTACGATAAAAAGACATCTAAATGTACGATTATTCTCAGAAACTTATTATATTTTGCAATTTTCAAAATTTTCATCAAACTCAACATGTCCAATTTTCAAAAAAACCTATGATATTTCAATTTCCGAAAAAACTGAAAATCCGCAAATCTGTTTTGGGAGTACAAATTTTCGAATTTCCGGAAAACATGAAACTTTTCCATCGACAAAAACTTGAAACTCATAAATCTTTCTAAAGTCTTACAGTTTTCAAAATTTCCGCAAAAACTCCATGTAATATTCCTCAGAAAACCCGATATTTTTGAATAACAAAAAAGTTAAATTCACAGAATTCCTAAAAAATTTATAATCTCTGAATTTTCAGGATCCAAATTTTGAAAATTCAGCAAAAAACGATCGAAAATAAAATCAGTAGATATTGTATGTTAGCATATTGAAAGTTCGAATGCAAATTCAATTTATTTTGTCGGGAAAACGCTCTTATATTAATTTTACAATGATTTTACTAATTCAAACATCGCCTAAACATCGCATTATGGAGATGTTTTGGCGTCGAAATCTCGTCGGTCCCAGTTGGCTAAGAACATATCCACTAATGTATCCTCCTAAAAAATTTTTAGTATTCCTCAAAAATTTGTGTCATTCGTTCGCGAATCCCCCCTTTTTTCACGTTGGTTTCTACCCATTGACAGACAGCCCGAGGGCCCTTGTCACTCGCGGTATCGGCGTACACGCACATCCCCGTATCGGCCTACATGCACATCCCTGTGACCGTCAAGTCTGTCACGTTCACCCTTTGTCAACCCTTTCGACAGGTGCCCGGGAGTAGGAGGACGGAAGACAAAATTTCATAATTCATGAGAATAAGCAGATGAAGGGCATATTAAGGTTGTACTGAATGCAAATTCAATTTATTACGTTCGCAAAACGCTCAGAAATTTATTTTTTGTTGATTCTACATAGTGACTCGAATGTCACCTGAACACCGTTTTTTGGAGACTTTTTGGCGTCGAAATTTCGTCGTTTCCAGCTTGGTTGAAACAAGTATCTAGAATTTCTAACAAATAAATCGTTAATTAAACCTATTTTTTCGGTGAAAAATTACAGGATCGTCAGCCTGTCACAACGACATACTTCCAAAGAAAAAACAATTTTTTTAAATTCGAGACAGAAAATGATTGAAATGTTATTTTGTTCAATGCACAAAGTTTTTGATTATTTCCGTGTTTTTCGGAACTCCGGTAATTTTGCATCTGTCTAATGACATAACACCTGGCTACATAAATTTGAATTGGCTAAACTATCATATTCGAGTTGCTCAGCTCCCGAGGGAGAGTCGATTTCTATAGCCACGCTTAGTAGGGCCTTAAAATCTCCAGCAAGTGTTCAATCTTCATTTCGCTACACCATGCTCGTGAAACAGTCTCCAGAAAACCGCATATTGCCGTCACGCTTGACGGAAGGAACTTTGCCATGGCATAAATGCCACGCCCGCAGGGTACCGCACGGAAGTGTCCTCAGTGGCCGGCGTGTCACTTGACGCTCATAGCTTCGTCCGAGGACTGGGGCCGTACCCTCAGCCTGACATCTGCTTTACTGGGCCTTCAGGCGACCCGATTTTTGACCCACTTGTCTACCGGGGTTTGTAAATGATAGCTTACGTAGCACAGTGCTTTTCAGAAAAAGCTCGCACTGATTTGCATATCCTACAAACAACCTTCTTTTTTTGCGATTACTTTATGTGCGATCGCTGATTCTGGCAGAGCTAGGTCGAAGTACGTTTGCTTATCTCGCTCTTCTATAACATTATGCACTAGACCAATTATGTAAGATGGTTTACGGATTATACGGACATTGAATGCTCGCTAGCTGTTTCCCTAGAGCATATGTGCTGCACCTGTCTCGACTAAAGCGATGTCATCGAGTACAAAAAAATATGACGCACAGTAACGCAACATAAAGTTGACGCTAGTAGTGTTGAAAGTGACTCGGTCACTCTCTGACGCTGCGTAGTTTACTTTGACTTCGTGGGACACCAAACTCTACGCTAAACAGAGCCCACTGCAAGTGACTCGAAGGCTTAGGAAACCCCGCCCCGCCAGGGTCCCCGCAGGCAATTTTCGAAGTCGGTTGTGGCTTGTCGGTTCCACAACCCCAACACAAAGCTGTGTACCTTACCAAGCATTTATGCAGCTCGCTTTTATCATCAATTTATATCAAATCTCTGGGTGGTGACAATCCCAGGACAATTGTTTATGGCATTGAATACACATGTCTTATACCGCCAGAGGCCCGATCTGCAAACTGGCAGAGACCGGCTACAGGAAGGCTTGACTATCTACACTCAGTTACCCAAGATGTGGTCGAGTAAACTTCAGTTTCCCTCCTAAGAGGGATACTCATAGTGGGTGCCGCGAAAAGGCAGCCGACTGTACGTACTAAATGACTTAAAATTCGAAACCGGCACCCTGCCAGGTCTGACGAGCCAAACAAGGCAAGTGTAGCGGTTTTCTCAGAGCACCCGTAAACGGACGCAATAAGGGAGCCAGAGGTACACCCACCTGGCTAAACTATCAGAATGAAATTTATAGTTTCGATAGTTTTAATGAACGCCGCACGGAAATAAAGAAAAAAAAATCTAGGCGTGTGGCACGCCGTCGCCTGAGAGTACGGAAATACGCTTGCCGCTCGAAAGACATCAATTTATACCTTATATAAACTCAAGATCGACCGTCCATTAGGCGGGAGTGCATCAAAAGTAGTTGAAAATTTATTTTCTACCACATGTGTATGTTTTTCGCGTCTTGATACTTGCAGAGCGGTTCTAAAGTTTTGTTTTTTGAGCGATGCTTGTGCCACCGGACGAAAAACATACGTTTAAGCCCTAGGGTGTAAAACTATACTTTTTCGCCTGCTACAGATCAAAAGTAAGTTTTTTCTCTCTCATAGCATCACTCGAACAACGGAACTGAAAAATGTAAAATGTCCATTAGTATCAGCATATCATTTTGAATCCACAGAACATGTCTACGATTATATTGGCTCGACTACGGTACAATGCGTTATCGAATGACGTCAAGTACGCGTGAAAATTTGTTTCCCTTTTGAAAGTAACTTTACTGTGTGAATAAAAGTAGGAATGTTACCTCAGCCAAAAAAAAATTTATATTGGTTAAGGTGACATTCCCACCCCTATGAAAAAAAAAACCACCAGAAAACGCTTTAGAATTCTTTTCATCGATGTGAATAACGTCAAAGTTAATTCGAAGTTAAAATTTGGCTGTGAAGGTGATAGAATGCTTGACTCATTACCTTTTCCTGCAAACTGGAAATAGCTCTCCGCATCTACACACATACCCTGGGGGTTGTAACACACAGGATGCAAAGAAGATTATGGAGTATCAATATCACACAGCACATAACGTGTTTCTGTTCGTCACATTTTGACACAGAGCGTTTGGTATTCACTTATAATGTATTTGGTATTAACTTATCATTGAGCTACTAGCGCCGAATCAATAATAATCGAATCCAACAATGCTGGTCAGTCGATCCTATTTAAATAAGTTGTTAAATAAAAAAGTATTCCCTTTTCAAGATATTCGAGATATTTCAATGTTTAAGGTATTCGAGAAGTTCATTTATTCCCCATAGTGAATTTACCGATAAGGATTGTCGTGTATAATTATGCTTTCTCCATACTCGTACCAAGGTTAACGATCATTATCTGAAATGATGTTATATATTTTTTGGAAATTATTTTATCCATATTTATGTTGTCCATTCTAACAAGCGATAGGTGACCCGGCAGTCAAAATAGTCAACATTCTCAGCGCACGCCGTGTAAATCAGAATAACTGGTTCACTTGCACCACCAGTTTTCTAATAGCGCAGTTATAAGACCTTAATCGATTACCTTTCACTTTCTAGGTCATGATAAAATTTCGCCTAATTTTACGTCATGTAAGATAGCTGTGGGTTATACCGGCCACTTGAGGATTTTTTGTTTTTCTCACATAGACCATAGATATTTACAGCAACAAAAATTGTCTACTCATTAGGGAATACTTGAAAGTTATCAATTCACTTCCGGACCTGTAAGATTGACGTCGAATGTTTTTCATTACGAATAAGTAAGCTGAAAATAAGTAGTTGCGGGTAATACCGGCCAGTCGCGTGTAACACCACCCATTATTGAATTCCTGATTGTTCCGAATTGATTTACCCGATCCTTACCTCTAAGTAGTACATCAAAAGGGACTTTTAGATTAGAATCGGGTGAAATACAGTACTACACAAGTGGGGCAAAAGTCGATATTATGAAACGAATAAGTTCCTCGCCGTCGGCTCGAAATTCAACCCTTCGTTTTACGAAAATCGACTTACCCCGCTTGTACAGAAATGTACTATTTCCAAATTGATTGTCTCAATTTCAATTGCAAAATGGGTACTAATCATGGCTGATAATACCAGCGCATTCTGGCCGATATTCCTCACTATAGCTGTATTACCCACGTTTGACTCAACTGTTTCGAAACTTTGCAGCGATATTCATTGGCTGTTCCGGAATCGAGTAATGCATAACGAACATTAGTTTTTCAGTGAAAAGATTCTGACGATTTCCTAAATTCCTGAAGGAAATTCCAACTGCGTGGCAGAATATTTCGTTCAACTCGAAAAAAATACGCTTACTGTGCTGACTAACTGAACTTGAATGCTAATATGCTATATATGTTGCATTTAGTATAATCCTCTCCATGAGAATTGAGGTGTGAGCTTTGAAATAAAATTTTTTGAGTGAGATACGACCATAAATGAATGCCAACAGACAAACGTCATTTCCCACAAAATGGAGCGTTCGTTACTTATGTGTGCTTCTATTTCCGAGCACTGTTCAGCCAGTCTC
>JAPYZK010004760.1:0-18745 GCA_030522785.1 Platygaster equestris
AATTCAAGTTTGAAAAAGTTGATGAGCTCTCACTAGCAAAAATCGATAGTATATGGCCCCAGAAACATATCTGTCGAAGCATTTTCAAAAGTTAGCTCTTGTTTACGAGTTACTTGTTACTTAATTTTCAAACGAAAAACTCCTGTAACTCCCTCAATTTCAGTATGTTTTTCAAAATTGAAAAAACGGTCCAAGCCTGGTACAATAGGTTTATAGAAAAATGAAGAGGCTGTTGTTGGCAGCACACAGACACTTGTCCGTGTGCTGATTTTTCAAGTAAAAGACTCAGTTTCGTCTTTCTTTGACCTGAAACCCCGCCAAAGAAATTCGAAGCGTATTTCCTCATCATACTCACAGAAAACTGTGCCCAAACATAGTGATAGTTTTGTTGTAGCCAACACGTAATTATGGAATTATTTTTGAAAACTGAGAAATCTTCTCGTGATCGTCCTCTGAGTAAAATTAAAAAATGCTCGCTCTCCTTTCCCTGATGCTTTTTGCTTCCCCGTGCAATTGTCTTATTTCAAGCGAAGCCGTTTCTCATTACGTTGCCGCGTTGGAAGCCTTTTGAAAAATGATTCTCATGTAAGAATCTGGAAGGGGCGAAAATGAAATGATGGATTGTTACAAATAGGACACGAAACGCGGCGAAAAAAATCGTGGAGACTTCCTTTACAGTCGCGAAAGAAAATAATGGCACGTGCAAGTGACACGTATTCATTCTCGCGAACATTACATTTGAATTAATATGAATTTTTCCATTGCCGCTGAACTCACGAGTGAAATGTGAGCTCCATTGTCTTTTCTTTTGGGTTTGAACTAGGTTGGAGATGTTAATCAAAAGCTACGAACAATTTTTAAAAAGGCTTTTGTCGGAATTATTTTCATTTTACTTACTTTCAAATTTTTTGGATTTCAGAGTATAATTATTGGATGACAATTCCGGAATGAGAACGAATATAATTTTTTTCTTTGTCAGATTGTACTAGTCCGAGTTTATTGATGTATCAAAATGATAACGAACATAAGATATTTTGAATTGTTCCAATTATTTCAAAAAATACATTTAGTATTCAACAATGATAAATTAGGATTATTTCAATAATAGCCTCAGGAAAGTATTATTGACAGGGAAAGAGTAGAATAATTTCATGAAACTATCGGACTTTATTGACTGCATTCCCACGCATTTGTTCAATCAAGTTCAGTAAATGAAAACAGAAAATATCTATGACGTGCGTGAATCTCGCAAATCGAAACATGGTATTTTAGATTGGAAAAATTTTTTATGGAAATGAGAGGTGAAAATTGTTTCCTCGTGAAACCCTGCACTAATCAGCGTCATCGCCGGAGCATGAAGGAAATAATTGGAAGATAATAGATCCGTGAAATCGTATTACACGAGCGCCCGATGAAACAGCCCAGAATTTACGATTCGGAAGCCACAAAACACATAAATTCGTGTTTGATTTATTCTCGACACAAAAGTCCGATGCCAGTTGGCGAATGACAAACTGACCAATGTTGAACCTAGAGACGGAGCATTGTATAGATTTATGCACTAATCTGTCCTTTTCGATAACCTATTATCGGAAATTTTATGATAGTTTCGTAATTTTAGGATTAAAGTAGTCCGGCAATCACTTGTGTAAATGCCAACATAGTACGAGAACATTATGACAACAAATATTTCGAAAAATATGTTTAGTCCATCATGCTCTACGATTTTCAAAACCATGGGGTTAGAATTAGTGAAATCAGCACGGGAAAAATGACTGACTATGCTCATTTTTTATCGGAAAGTCGAAAAATCAATGATTATCATGATGAAACAAAAATCCGAATCCTCCAATGAAACATTTTCCAATGAAAATTATGGAGCTGATGACTCCCCTTAACCTCCGCTGTAACACGATGAATTAAAAAAAAAAAAAAAATACGGAAAACAGTTTCCGTCCACGCCCCTGTTTCTGATTAAAATTAATCCAATCATACTTTCCGACGAGCCCCGAACTCCGACCCAAACGTCGGTAGCCAAGATCGCCTTGAAAATACACCAGCTCAAAGCGGATAATTGTTAACAGGAAGATAGGCGTCGTGATAACAGGGCCGGTACAGCGGTAGTTAAACCGTCTCACTCCCTACTGCTTTTGCTACGTGATGGGAAAGCCAAGGGCGAGTTTAATATGGAAGACGTCGCTCGGTTTCCGGCAGAAGTTGATCGGCGTGTCCTCTCCAACTTTGAGGACCCGCTCGTTAAGTGGATCCTGTCTAAGGAGCCGCGATCGCGACGTCGGAGCTTTCGCAGTGGCTGGAAAAAGGGAGAGTTTGATACCCCGGGCGTCCAGGGAAACCGCGTTGATCTTGATTCGCGTTTTCCGGCTTGACCCAGTTCAAGAGAAGAGCGCGCGAACGAAAGCGATGACAGAAAAATAGAGAGAACCAATCTCACCGTGAAAGCTCGGAGTGACTGCGAGATTGATGGACCGTGAACGAACTGGGGTACTTTTTAGCGATCCGGCATTTTTGGTGGTTGAAAAAGGGGTAATTTACTACCGTGGGAATGAGTCGGGGGTTTATTACGTGATAGCTGGCATTATTTAAAGAGAGGAAGTTTGAAAGATGGTAGGGTAGGTGCTGTTTTTATGAGGTTAATACTTGACCTTACAAAGTTTTAATAGTAATTACATGGTAGTTACTAGTACATTACTTGACTAGTGGGGTAATGTAGATTTCAGGAAATGTGCGTGTGCTTCTTACGACGCATGGTGAATTTGCTGGAATAATTATTCCGTAACAACAATAGTATATTGCGCGACTAGTGGGAGAAAGAGGAGATTGCCTCACGAGCGTAGCGAGTGTGGCAACGCGCGAGTGGAATCTCCTTTTTCGATTAATAGTCGCACACAATATTTTATTCAACAACCGCGAGAAATATGTGATTTTACGGCCCTGCTGAGAGGGAGGGAGGGGGGGGGGGAATAATGGGTTACCTGATAGATTGACACAACAATCGCCCTTGGAACTTTGCACGTACTTTAGGGAATCAAAAACTAATTATTCCTTTCGTTCCGTACGTATATAGTCGTACAATATACTATACTTGTTGCCGCGTGGAAGTAGCTACTTACCGTTATTGTTACTTTGTTATTAAAGTAACGCCTCAAGTTATCGTTACAGCTAAAAATGTAACGTTTCAGAATAACGCGCTACTTTCAAACCCTGACACTTATACTCTTCCATCTATCTACTCATACCTACTAAGAAAGTAAAAAAAAAACAGTAATTTCCCACGACATCGAAAGCATCAACAAACGACTTCATCGAAACTTAATTTGTTTATTCTGAGCTATAAAAAAAGTGCGTCATCAAGATTTACAGAAACGACCATGAATTTCGCACGTCACGTGCGCACTCCAATGCACACGATTATTGAATAAACACTGCTATGAAAACACGGTTTCCGCAATATTTTCTCTGCTGGGGAAATGAAAAGTCATCTCATGGTTACAACTTGCCACACAGTTACCAACTTCGCGATTGCGTCACGAATATGACTATCTTCTAATTCAATCTGGTGATAAATGTAGGAGAATTGTTGGTGTGTGACGTTGATCAAAATAGCTACGTCCGCGCGCGATGCTGATAGCGCCCACGATATCCCTGCAAAATGTTATTGCTACAGTACTTCGCGAGTTATCGCGATGCAAGTTAGATATAAATCATACCTGATATATCTGATAAAACGAATTCGCTACTGTAATTGCTCAGAACTCGGGCAACGGAACGAAAAAGTGTGGGAAATGTAGGTGTTTCAGTGGGGTTAATGAAGAATAGGCCAAATTTACGAACACGGAGTCACAAGTGCTGCAATTTGTTACGGAGTGTACTTTGGGTTTTCACTTGCTGAGTGTAGTTTGTACATTGTGGCCGAAGTTTATTATGGAGTACGAATCCGTGAAATAAGCACGGAAAAAATAACTACGCTTATTTTTTATCGAAAAGTCGAAAAAACGATGACTCATGACCGTCATAATGAACAGAAAAATTTAAGAGAAATAAAAAGTTTTCAACAAAGTTTTTGTAAAATGCAATTTTTGGTAACTTTGTGGACAAAGTCGTTTTGGTTACGACCAAATTAACCGATTTGGATGAAACTTTGTAATAACAAAGGTGATGGAATAATAAACTATCCAAAAATTGTCCGAAAATTGATTTGTACATGCTTGTTTGACAAATTGTTAATGAAAAATCGATTTTTTAATGTGTTCAGGGGCTATTAAAAATCTGGAAAAAAGTCACTGAACGACTAGAACCTGAGAATTCAAAATCAGTTCAGTGACGTTTTTTCAGATGTTTAGTAGCCCCAGAACACATTGAAAAATCAATTGTTTATGAAAAATTTGTTAAACAATCACACAAAAATCAATATTCGGAAAATTGTTTAATAGTTCATTGAAATTCAGTCTATCACCTTTAATATTACAAAGTTTCATCCAAATCGGTCAATTTGTTCGTAAGCAAAACGACTTTGTTCATAAAGTTACAAAAAATTTCATTTTACAATAAATTTGTTGAAAAAATTTTTTTCTCTCAAATTTTTTCTGGTTATTATGACGGTCACAAGTCATCATTTTTTCGACTTCTCGATAAAAAATGAGCATAGTCATTTTTTCTATGCTGATTTCACGAATTCTGATGAATCATAATTTTTTATTTTAAGTTTATTGCTGAGTTGACAAATACTTTGTTCCAAATTTTGCACGGGTACGGTAAAGTTGATGAAAATGGAAACCAGAAATAATTAACTTGTCAAAAGGACTGCGAATGAACCTAGAAGTTTGGAATCCTATTGTAGCTTTTGGTTCGAGATATATTTCAGTTTTCATTCGCTACTAGAGTGAGCTTTGTAGCGGAAGAAATGAAAAAGTTTTCCGATTCAATAAAACTCTTCCATCGAACTGGCAGAAGAATGATTGAGAATTTGTGTCTTCTCTGGCTCTGGTTTTGACGTTAATTGAAAAGCATTTCATGATTGTTCTTTGCTATTATTGGGTCTGCTTTTTATAGCCAGGATTTCAATCCATGATTCTGCTTACTTCCACAATCCAACTTTTAGTTATAAATTAGGTATTATCGGTATTTCTGGAAGTCTTTGAAAGCGATAACTCGTAAATTTGTTCCCCGCGGCAGTAAAATGGATTGATTCAACAACCGAAAGGAATACGATTTTTTTCACTCTAACCTCCTAATTGGTACTTCAAATGTTTTTTTCGGCCATCGTGAAAAAAAGTATTGTGTCGCGCACGCAGATAATTTTCAATTTTGACGAAATAATTACGGCACTCGCTTTCGGCTCGTGTCGCAACCCTTAATTTCGTCAAAATCACCAGTGCCTGCTTGCATAACAATATACTATTGTGGCCGTACTAAACGTGAGCAAAATAGTTACTTCCTTGATTGTTGACGTATAGAGTGTGCAAAGCGACTACTTTGCCCACTAGTAGGCAAAGTAGTCACTTTGCTCACTATTTCAGGTAACGTTTACGCAAGTGTTAAAGATATTATGACCCACAAATCACTTCACTTCCAATATAATTGTTCCGGTTTATTAATTGTTTATAATTCATTTTTACACTGCTCAAACGTCCTATCGATCCGCGAACATTTTCAGTAAGTCCCAGCACTATTCGCCTCCAGAATACGTCCTGAAAAACAAGAAACAAAAAGCTGCTTTACGATAACTGCCGCGACGGTTATATTTCTCGTGCATCCTTAGCGCACCGAAAAGTCTCGGCCATTCTTTCAACTCGAGTTATATTCAAACTGAGAGTATAATGAAATTACAGTGCGAAATACAAACGAGATTCAAAAATGCTTAGAAGCCGCAAAAATAAATCAACTGAAAAGCGACGTTTGTACTCGCTCTTGAAAGTTCCCTTTATGCGAAAATATGGCTTCATAAAAACCGCTTCAAGCCTCAACGTTTCTTGAAATGCGAAAGGAAAAACGGCCCGGTGTTTTCTGGATATTACATTTTTTCCCCATCATTGCGTGACATTCGTTTTTGATTAGGTACGTGTCGAGTAAATTGAAAACGGAGTAAAAGTTGAGTGGATTGATATTTGTGTACGTACCTGAGTTCAATATCTCTTTGAGTCTCTTTTTTTTAACGTATGGGTCACAATTCGTGAAATCGGCAGGGAATAAATGACTGTGCTCATTTTTTATCAAAAAATCGAAAAAACGATGACTGATGACCGTCATAATGACCAGCAAAAATTGAAGAGAAAAAAATTGTTAACAAAGTTATTGGAAAATGAAATTTTGGGTAACGTTTTAAACAAAGTCGTTTTGCTTACGAACAAATTAACCAGTTTGGATGAAGCTTCGTAATAACATAGGTGATAGACTGAATTTCAATAAACTATCAGAAAATTGTCGGAAAATTGATTTTTACATGATTGTTTAACGAATTTTTCATGAACAATTCATTTTTTGATGGGTTCTGGGGCTATCAAAAATCGGAAAAAATATCACTGAACGATTAAAACCTGAGAATTCAAAATCCTATCGGAAAAGTTGAGGGTCTCCAATAGCCAGAGAACACATTAAAAAATCAATTGTTTATAAACAATTTGCTAAACGATCATGTAAAAATCAATTTCCGGTAAATTTTTTGATAGTGTATCGAAATTTAGTCCATTACCTTTGTTAGTACAAAGTTTCATCCAAATAAGTTAATTCGTTCGTAAGCAAAACAACTTTGTTTACGAAGTCACCAATAATTTTATTTTACAATAACTTTTTTGTAGAAATTTTATCCTCTCAAATTTTGTCTGGTCATTATGACGGTCATTAGTCATCGTTTTTTCTACTTTTCGATAAAAAGAGAGCATAGTCATTTTTTCCGTACTGATTTCACAAATTCTGACCGGTATCAGATGAAATCAATATATATTTCGTATCAAGGTGTAGAGACGAGCGTTTTTACGAGTGCGAATTTTGCTCACGAGCAAAACGAGTGAGCAAATTGCACGAGTGAAAACGTGAGCCTGCACCTTGATACGAATTGTACTTTTTTCATCGAACACATTAAACGAGCGTTTTTGTTGTTTTCGTTCTGTACTCCGAAGAATTTTTCATTCCAGGGACTGTTTTTCATGAAGTCTGGGATGAATAATGAATTACTCACGTTTCATAAATTATGGATCCTATTAAGAGTTCGTAATCATGGACGAGGAGCATGAATATTAAAAATGCTGTACAGCATATAATCATGCAGTGTTTAAATAAAATTCCGATTACGAAGATACTGAGTCTCACTTTCACGATGATATATTTCCTATTCTTTTCCGCTCTATGTAATGACCTGTAGCGTCATTACCCGTCATTACCTGCTGGCAATTGCAGAAGGATTGCAACGTATGTGGATAATACTCCAATCATCTGTGTAGAAAAAGATTGTATTATACATGGTAATACATTGATTCATACATAATCTCATCTTCTAATTATAATTATACATTAACGTGGATCGATCAACGACTATTCTGAGAAAAAAACTTACCGAACTAAGAAGTGGTAAATTCACGTTAAAGCTCCCCGCAGCCAAGAACTTCAGCCTGCGATTCACCATGTGCAAAGTCAGCTGAAGATTCTGCAATTTAGTGATGGTTTTGTAACAATCGAATTACATATTTTTTAATTTAATAAGAACATTTTCAGAAATATTCCCGGAATTTTTTTGTTCTCTCTTGGCATCCCAAAAAAAACATAGATGATTGCCAACTCCATTCCTGACGGACTACATGGGTGATTCCGTTGTAACTGTCATATAAGGTTTGAAAATTTTCTTAATTATGAATGTGTCCGAAAAATTTTGCTAATCATTCTTTTCTGGACACTGTATATTACAAAATTCAGTCTCAAAGTAGTTCTGCTACGAGTTTTACCAAATCCGAATTATACCATGTACATCAAACGTCGCTGTTACAGTACCAGTCTAATGCAATTTTGATTAAGAAATTTTCCTTTTCAATCATTTCTCACAGTCTTGAAAATTTCTAACTATGATTCATTAAAAATGTTCTTTGTAAACAAATAATATCTTGAAATAAAATTCGAATCATGAACATATAAAAAGCAGATCTCTCCGTTATTGACTTTATTTCACTTAGTTCGGTAATATTTGATCCATTTTTTGCTTGTAATCTATAAAATAAACATATGTTTTTTTTAAATCATGCATTGTTTCCAATTTGACCTGGAATATTTTCTTCCACACCTGAAAAGACACGTATATGACAGTTACAACGGAATAACCCATTATATACATTTATAATTTACATAGTGTGAATCATAATTACTCACAACGTTGTCGTGATTATTGCGTCGAAGCAGCATATGCCGGCTGTTCAACAAAACGTAACTCATGCAGTTTGCCTGAAATTAATTGTGATCAATCAACGCGCGTCATGATTCTTTTACCGCGATCGTGCGAGCGAGATGAAATTATGGTCGAATAAATGCCAGCTGCTCCAGAAATAAACCCGGGGCGGTAAATAATAGAGTTGGTTAATCACACTAAAGTTAATCTATAACTTTTTAAATTAGAAATCAAATCGTATGCATAAAATATATTGTTATAACCAATAATGAACTTACCGCCTGTAAATTACTGAGTATGATAAATTTATTCAATGAATTTGAATATTCGAAACTTGCTCCGCGAATATTCAACTTTTGGAGTTTTATCGCTTGCTCGGGGAATGATTGAACTGGAAAATTGATCAGTATTTACGAACTAGAGGCGGAAATACGATCTAATGAATTACCAGCAACGTCTAGAATGAACTATACGGTTAGTTGAAAGTTGATAGAGTTTAGTCCATTAGCGTAATTGATGAGATGAGTAAGCACACATCAAGGAATAGGTAATTCGGCATTTCCTGAATTATGTTATGCTATCGAAACGCATTGAGCGTCGAGATTAAATCGAATTATGTACATTGAAATGAGATAAAACATGATGTCTGGAAGTAATTATAATAAAAAAGTAATAGTATATTATTCAACGCCCACGAGAAAAATGTAATTTCGTGGCCCTGCTGCGAGTGGACGGAATAAAGGATTACCTGATTGTTGACGTATGGCATGAGAGTGATGAACTCGTTCGCCCACTAGTGGGCGAATAAGCTGTTCGCCCCCGCTCATCTTAACGACCTATAGCTAATTACTCACTTACGCTTAGTCGAGCGACCATTTACGCACGGATAATGGAAGTAAGATGGCTCACGAGCGACTCGACATATATCGAAACGTCAAACTCCCCAACCCTAATCTAAAAATTACAAAACCGTGTATTGCTGCAATGTTTTTGTTGTTTTTTACAAAAGTGTCGAGTGCAGTCATGATCAGTCCCGATAAAAATCAAAGCAACGAAAGGGATAATTAGTTTTTAATTCCCTAAAGTACGTAGCAAAGCTCTAAAGGCGATTGTTGCGTCAATCAATCAGGTAACCCATTATTTCTCCCCCCTCTCAGCAGAGCCGTGAAATGACACATTTCTCACAGTTGTTCAATAAAATATTGCGTGCGACTATTGGTCGAAAGAGGAGACTCCACTCGCATGTTGCCACACTCGCTACGCTCGTGAGGCAATCTCCACGCTCGACGAATCTCCCCCTTCTCCCACTTCTCTCACAGTCGCACAACATACTAATGTCTTCAAAAAAATGACACATACTTCATGAGCAGCGAAATGGCAGGAAACGTGCAGCAACACGAGCTGGGCCAGGTAAGCCACCAGCCACGACAAAAGGCACCAAACAATATGGAACGAAACACTCTTCTCCGATAACAACCACTGCAAAAGGAAATACGTGTTGCTGACGCTGTGGCCGGCAAGATTGAGGAGCCACAGAAAAAGCTGCGTCGAGTTGAGCGAGACGTACCTCTCGCTGATATTCAGCAAATCGCTGTACATTATCTCAACCCACTGGAATCAAAAAAGGTCCGCGCTTCTCGTAACCGATTATTCGATTCAAGTGACCGAACCTCTGACCGAGGCAGTACGTGACACCGATGAACTTGTAAATCGCGATCGATGACGCGACGTAGAGTATGAGGTAGCTGACGTTTTGGTACCAAAGCTCGTTGAAAGCGATCATTCCGGCGTGGTTTATGAAGAACCAAACGATGATGTTCCCACACATCACCATCCACATCCAGATTTTCGTGCGAAATTCCGATCGAGTGTAACCCTTTTTTTCCAGGTTCACGTCGAAGTCGGCGATGCGGTTCCAAATGTCAGTGAAAGATTTTCGGTAGCGCAGGCAGTGCACGAAGCTCGTCATCAGGGTGAAGTAGTTCAAACATACCTGTCGCATCGAATTCATTTTTGACGAGTGTGCAATCGAATTAGAAGAATAACTTGAGGGCTTCGCCCCCCGCGCGCCAACCTCCATTTAGGTTTTGTCTAACCGATTGATTTCCACAAACAAATCCCTCTGGACGTTTGTACAAAAGTTTTATCCTTGCGAATTGTGTACTCATTATTGAAAATCAATCAGAATTAAGGAAAATTGACTGTAAATTATTGCAAATGAATGGAAATCGATAGGAGACTATGGGGATTGATGGGAGTTA
The DNA here is from genome assembly GCA_030522785.1 of Platygaster equestris. NCBI lineage: Eukaryota > Metazoa > Arthropoda > Insecta > Hymenoptera > Platygastridae > Platygaster > Platygaster equestris. Next base: position 10,651 of record JAPYZK010004760.1, read on the forward strand.
ATGGGAAACGATAAGAATTGATAATAATAAATGGGAATTAATGGGAATAAATGCGAATACATCGAAAAGAATTGGAGTTAATGGGGATCAACAGACATTGACAGAAATCGATAAGATTTTAGAGGAATTGAATGAAATAGATGGGAATCGATGAAAATTAATGAGAGTCCATGGAAATCCATAGGAATTTATGAAAAACAATTGGGGTCGATAGGAATCTACCGAAATCGATCGAAATTGATGGAAAGCGATGAAAATTGGTGGGAATTAATAGAAATCTATGAGAATCAATGGAAATCGACGTGAATTGGTGTAAATCGATGGAAATTAGTGGGAATGGATAAAAATCCATAGCAATCAATCAGGATTAATAAAAATCGATGGGAATCTACGAGAATTCATAGGAATCGATGGGAATCTATGAGAATTGATGGGAATTGATGAGAATGAATGGAAATTGATGAAAATTCATTGTAATTGATGGCAATCCATGAAAGTTGATTAGGATTGATGGGAATCAATAGAAATCTATAGGAATTTATGGTAGTCTATGGAAAGTACATGCTTAGGATTAATGGAAATTAATAGAAATCGATAGTAATCGATCCGATGGGGATCTATCGGAATTTATGATGATTAATGGGAATCGACGGAAATCAATCGGGATTGATTGAAGTCGATTAGAAATGATAATAATTGTTGAAAATATATGACAGTTGATGGGAATGGATAGAATTAAAGCAATTAATGGGTAGAATTATTATGGATAGCAATTCATGGATTGAAATCTGTGGGAGTTGATGGCAATCTGTGGGAATTGATAAGGATTGATGGGAATCTATGGGAATTGACGGTGATTAATAGAAATCGATGGGGATCAATGATAGTTGATTGAAGTCGATGGAAATTGATGGAAATCTATAGAAATTGATGGGAATCTATGAGAATTTATGCGAATCTATAAAAATTGATGATGACTAATTAGGATTTATGGGAATTGATGGAAATCGATTAGAATTTTTAAAAATCTATGGGAATTGATGAGAATCGATTGGGATTTATTGGAGTCGATTAGAATTGATGAAAATTGTTGGATCTGTATAGAAATTGATGTAGATTGATGGAAATGAATAAAAGTTGATATAAATTTGTGGAAATTGATGGCAATCTATGGGAATGGAGGGTGATTAATGGAAATCGATGGAGATCAATGGTAATTGATTGGAGTCGATGGAAATTGATGGGAATTTATGAAAATTGATGGTAATTGATTAGGATTTATGGAAATTAATGGAAATCGATAAGACGAGACGTAAATCTATCGGAATTGATGGGAATTGCCTATAGAGTTAACGGAAATCATTGGAAATCTATAAAAATTGATGGGAAACCTATTATGGTGATGGCGGGGGCGGGGGTGGTGGTCACATGTTTGTTCATTATATAGGAAGATAAACCTGATTGTTGAATATATAGTTGGTAATAATCAGAGTTGATAAAAACATGTAAGAAAAAATCAAAAACATGAAAGAAAAAATCGAAAATATGCGCATACGAATGCACGAATAAACGCACGTTGAAAACGCGTATTTCTTGTAATGAAATAGTTCAAGAGCAACAGATTATTACTCATCTTACGTTTTGATCAGCTTGAATTTTCATAAGTCACATTTTCGTAATTTTGCTTCAAAATCGAAAAAATTGTCGTACATTACTATACCTTTCCTTTTTCGGTGGTACCCAGAATTGGCGGACCTTTTTCTCCAGTGTTCGCAAAAAAGAAACGATCCATAATGTCGTAAATTATCGAGCTGTATACAATTACGCTGATGAAAGAAAAAATAGAGTTGACGTTCGACGGAACCAACTTTTCGTCCTCCGAATATGCATACGGTGCGAAACCGAAAACTCTGAATGCGTAGACTATGGGAGCTATGGCGTCATAAAGTGGAGCATCTGGACCCCTTAAGTTCACTTTGCAAACTTTTTTTTCTACTCTTTCCTCGTGTTCTTCTTCGTCATCTTCGGTTTGTTCTCGAAACGAAGAAAATGCTATTCTTGTTGGATTTTCCACGAGGAAAATTTTGGGTCCATTCATGCTCTGATGCAACATTTTTGTGTGTGGATTGTGTAAGTTTGAAAAATCTGAAACACTCATATATATACTGTAGTGATTCATTGAGTATGGATGAGATGATTGTGGTGCGGGACTTACACCAGAGGCAACATTAGCAATTGTCTAAGACGAAAAATGTTGTGAAGTATACAAGAATATCACAATTTGAGGATTAAAAATAACATAATTTTTTCAGTCTTTCGATTCAACTCCAAATCGTTAGAAAAGTGTACCTCAATCTCACCTAATAACTAAAATTCACAATGAAGTTACCAAAATTGCCCGATGGAAATCCACGAATTTTCAAACGCGTAAGTCAAATAAATGTATGAATCCAAAAATATACAGGTGAATAAAAATCGAGAAAATCGCGAATTGTGAACTTTGTGTACCAAAAGCGATGTTTTTTACGTGTCATCAACGTATGTAATCATCAAAGAACGCGTCGGATGAACCTCATTTTCCGATAAAAACCAACAATATATTAATATCATCAAAGCGATCAATTAAAACTTACCTCTCACTCCCGATACATTCTCCTCTGGATGAAAGTCAAACCCAACTTACGTTACATTTAAATTTTCGCATTAAACTCTACCGGAACGATACTCTTTTTAATCGAACAAGTATAGCGCAACTAAGGTTCTCCGACTCGCATTATTATTATCTGCGACATGCAATCGCCCCTCATTTGCGCGTAAGCAAAGTGTAAACGTTGAATAATTGAACCCTCGAACGAGTTGAAAAACAGCGCTCTTTTAATTCGGTCAGAACTTGCGAATCTCGAAAATAAGCCGGAAGAAATCAATAGGAAACATGAAACAAAGACGAAGCAAATTTTTTGTATGGCTACCTTTTTTTAATCGAAAAACACATTGAACAATTTCAGAACAATAGTTCAAAAATGACTGATTGGTCACTTGACCGAATTTTTTTATGTTGAGGTTGAAATATTCGCTATTCTTTTCTGCATTTTGCCATAATCATTACTTTCATCCTTCTCTGGTAATTGCAGAAGGATCACAACGTATGTGGATAATACTCCAATCATCTATCGAAATTTCTGAAATTATACTCTTCATCGGATTATATGAATTTATTTTCGTGAAACCAACTCACCGAGCTGAGGAGAGGTAAATTCACATCGAAACTGCCCGCGGCTAAAAATTTCAGCTTGCGATGTATCATGTGCAGAGTTAACTGAAGGTTCTGAAATTGACGTGTGATTCGTTGATACTATGAAAAGTTCTCAATTATCGTGGTAAAATGAATTTGACATGCTGATTTTGGCATGTCTTCGCTTTCCCTAATTTTTGAAAAGTTACTTCATTTGAACAACAGTACATTTATGAGGTACATTATAAAACAAATTCATAAAAAATTCATAAACTTTCACCAATTTTCTTGACTTTAGATAATGGCTTTTAGGCCTGAATCTTTCCACATATTTTCAAAATGATAAAGTGAATGAAATCGCTGTTTTTCCATCGACTTGAGGTTTCGAAATGCCCTCGCACTTTCGACTTTTTGGAGAGACGAATAATTTCGTGTTCCTCGAGAATCGAATAATTATGTTTCCGCGAGCGAGCTTAAAATTTACAACCGAAGTTAAGTACATAATCGCCAACTTTTATGCGGTGTTCGTTTAGTCATGCGCAGAAAAAACTGAGTGCTCTTACAAAAAAGTTTGACATCTTCATAAACACGTGCCTCTAATTACACCTAATGGCACATGAGTATCGTTTTCGAATGAATAACTTAAAAATGAGAGAAAGAAAAGAGGCTTCCCAAATTTAATGGATTATTCTTGTTGAATGAATCTAATAAAGATTTTTGCTGGGAAAACTGGACCCCTTGCCTTTTGTATCCCCCATTTTTAGAGTTTCAAAGGCAGCACTTTTCGGGCGCTCCGATCAGTATTATTCCAAATTTTGTACCAGTAATATTATTTTTTATTTTGTCGCGAGTAGTTGCATTTTTGATCTCGCGTCGGGTTATATTATTTTCTTATTTCGTAATACGTTACGATACGTATTTTCGTTGCCGTAGTATTTACTCGTATTTTTGACGTGAATTTATTTTATGCCGAATAGTAGATTGATAACTTAATGTTAATCAAAAATCATCGTATTAGTCGTGAAACTAATCTTTTTCATGTACTTATTGAACTTATCGTTCACTTATTTAAAATAAACTTAACATTTTATTATCCGAATTTGTGCGCGTTCGTTCGATTGCACCTTTCCGCGACCGCGCCCTTGAAATTCAACACTCCTGCATTGACCAGTCATCGCAGAACTTCAGATTTTAATTGAAGTACGTCTGGCGCTAGTGACAGTATGGATTGTTCCCCATTATTCTAATCTTTGACGTGATTTGTACTTTTCTATAAATTGTGAGCTATCTTCATCGGATACCGCGTTATCATTTTCTCTCGGAATAATCAATTTTTCATCATCAAACCATCAGTAACTATCGCGAGTCCCTGATAAGCACTCAGTGTTGATAAAATAATCGCGAATTTTATTGAAATTGGTATCTCTTTTTCTGTCAACATTTTTCCAATTTTCCAATTTTCAAAATGGGTTAGAGATTTGCCCCGACACTTCTGACAGAGCTTAAATTTTGTCAGAATGTGACATGAATAACAGAAAATGTCCTTAACAACCCGAGTCGCCCTACATAATCTAAGTCATTACTCACGGAGCTTTCGTTATCATTGCGACAAAGCAGCATGTGGCGGCTGTTTAGCAAAACATAGCTCATACAGTTCGCCTGAAATTAATTGTGATCAATTAGTGCTCGCCATTCTAATTCTTTCACCGAATTTCCACTACAAAAAAATAGAGAAAATAGTATATTTTGTATCAAGGAGCATAAACGCGCTGTATTTTTTGTATCGAACAAATTTAACGAGCGTTTTTATTGTTTGCGTACCATTACCCTAAAGAGTACGCTTCGAATCGATGAGTCGCCGACATGACACCGCCCGAGACGACCGAATATATAATGTTGGGGCACGTCATACTTAAACACATGTGTTTAGGTGTGAGGTGCACCTAAACACTCTATTTTCACGCGCACTGTGTACATCGTTCGAAACGTAGTCTTTAGGGTAACGGTACGCGAACAACTGAAACGTGAGTTCTAATGTGTGAGATACATATAAAAAAACATTTCCAAAAATATCCCCTGAATTTTTTACTACTTTCCTGGCATTACCAAAAAACACGAATACTCGCCAATTCCATTCCTGCCAGACTATTTTAAAGATACAATTATAAGAAATGATTCGACAACTAATACAAAATTACACATACTTCCTGAGACGCAAAATGGCAAGAAACGTGCAGCAGTACGAGCTGGGACATATATGCCACCAGCCACGACATGAGGCACCAAACGATGTAAAACGGCATTTTCGATTTGTTCGAAGAAAGCCACTGCAGCAGAAAAAACGAGTTGTCGACGCTGTGGCCAGCAAGATTGAGGAGCCATAGAAAAAGCAGCGTCGAGTTGAGCGAGACGTACCTCTCGCTGATATTCAGCAAATCGCGATCGATGACGCGACGTAGAGCATGAGGTAGCTGACGTTTTGGTACCAAGCCTCGACGAAAGCGGTCATCCCGGCTTGGTTTATCGAGAACCAAACGAGGATGTTCCCGCACATCACGATCCACATCCAGATTTTCGTGCGAAATTCCGATCGGGTGTAACCCTTTTTTTCCAGGTTCACGTCGAAGTCGGCGATGCGGTTCCAAATGTCAGTGAAGGTTTTTCGGTAGCGGAGACAGTGCACGAGGTTTGCCATAAGGACAAAGTAGTTCAGGCATACCTATCATGCATTTTTGAAGAGTGTCGGTCATACAGACTCGTTATGTCAAAACATTGTGTGGAAACACGGGTTGAACTTTTCGAATTTTCCATCCCATGATTTGCGTAATATTGAAGGAGAAACACACATTTGCGGATGCGACTGGTAGACAGGCGTAATTAGGCACTCATGGCAGAAAACAGTGGCCACTTTAAGAATATTCCAGATGGCTCCGTCGGTAAGGTAGGGATGCTCATCGTATTTTATGTTTAATAAATTTTTAAGGCATCATTGTGGTAGAATATGACCGCGGCGACAATGCAGGTACTCAAACGCATGCACGCAATGCGAACGAATTAAAATGCGTCCTAATCTGACGCCTATAATTCATGAGGAATTTTCATTTTTTTGCATCTGGTGGATGCGTTTGAGTTTCTAGTTTGTCGCTGAGGTCATTTTGTATCAAAAAAAATAAATAATGCCTCTAAAATTTAATAAAGATAAAATAATGCCTCTAAAATTTATTTAAAAATTAATTACGATGTAAATCCCTACCTCACCGACGGAGAAGACTAGAATATTCTTCATCCAATATAATATCGCCAAACAATGGGATCAAAAATTATGTGGTGATGATGTCTTTAAGATTTCCTCTTAATTCCGATGGAAACTAAGATGTAATCACCTTGAATTTTTCGGTGGTATTCAAAATCCGCGAATGCTCGCGACTGTTCCTGATTATCAAGCGACTGATAACATCGTAAATCGTTACGGTGTAGAAAATTCCACTGATAAAAGCAAAAATCGAGTTCACTTGTGACGGGACGAACTTTTCGTCTCTTGAATACGCGTAGGGTGCAAAACCAAAAACTCTCAGTACATAAACCATGGGAACTACGGCGTCGTAAAGCGGCGCACCTGGACCCCTGAAACTCATTCTTTCATCTTTCTTCTCCACCTTTTCTTCAAACTCATCTTCGTCTTCTTCGGCGCGGACTCGATAAGAAGAGAACGCTAATTTCGTTGGATTTTCTACGTGAAAAATATTTGCTTCATTCATGTTGTATTATATCATTATCTTTTTCCTTGTGTATTGGGTTAGTTTGCACAACCTGGAAGACACGAACGTTTGAGTGGATTTTTTTTATGAATTTGATATCCTGTAGCGAGTGGCGATTCACTCTCCGATAAATGGGAGTCATGGGAGTCGATTCCCACATGATTCCCAATTTGGAAGTAATGATTCCCAGCGATGTCAAACTTTGAACATGTCAAAACTCAGTTACCTGTAATCTTCGAAATTCTCAAAAAGTTTAAAGTTCTTGGACGTTTTCGAAGAATTTCAACATTTCTAAAACTCACGAAACTTGCGAAACATTCAAAATTTCGATACTTTATAATTCCATGAAATTCCGAAATTACCGAAGTTTTGAAAGTTTCAGAATTTTGGAATTTTCAAAACTTCACAACCTCGAAACTTAAAAATCTTGAAATGCCGAAAATTTTGAAATTTCTTTACTTAATAACTTCGAAATACTTGAAAGTACGCGGAATTCCTAGAACATAAAAAATGTCGTAACTTGATAATTTTTCATCTTTAAAATTCTTAAAAACTTTCAAGTTCTTGGAAATTCTCAAAACTTAAAAATTCCAACATTTGGAAAACTTCCCGAATATTGCAAATTCTAGGCTTCATAATTTTAAAATATTCGAACACTTCAAAACTCGTGAAATGTCCAGAACTGTAAAAATGTCAAAACTGGATAATTTTTGATCTTAAAAATAATTTTTAATTATTAAACTTTGAAGATAAATTTGAAAATTTAAGAATTATTCTCAAATTTCAAAGTTTCTGAACATTCTCAAAAAATTCAAAATTCCAACATTTTGAAAACTTGTAAAATTTCCGCAACTCCCAAAACTTCAAAACTCCATAATATTTCGAAAATTTAACATTCCAAAGCTTTATAAGTTCTAAAACCTCATAATTTCAAAATTTCAAAGTTCTACAGTTTCAAAAATTTTTGAAATTTCTAGACTTCAAAACTACAAAATACGTACAAAGTTTGAAAATTGCACAATTTCTAGACCTTATTTCCAAAACTGAGTTTTGACCTTCAAAAATGTCAAGACTCAATAATTTCCAATCTTGAAAATTCTAAAAC
>JAPYZK010004761.1:0-14445 GCA_030522785.1 Platygaster equestris
TCCTAATTCCAACTCGCCAACACCGGGAATCCGGTTTTCTGGGGTTTGGCATTTGAATCGTTCGCGCTCAAGTCGCGGAGAGAGGGAACCTCGCCTCGCCCCCGAAGGGAGACATGGAGGAGGTACCCGAACGACCGAAGCCGCCAGCGGCGTTTAGAATTAGATTAATTAGAATATCCGAGCGCTGCTTCGTACGGATTTTGGTGTTTTGACATATTAAAAAATTAGAATATAAATGCAGGTGGCAGCATCTCTCGCGACACTTTTGTATCAACATTCAACATCATCGAAAATTATTCTATCAATTTTTTAATAACATATCCCCCAATAGATGGTGTTACATGTTTTATCCGTTGTGATACCGTGCAGTAACAAATGCTGCCAACCCCCTTTTTTTTACCCCACATTTTCAGGAGGAGATTTGTCATTTGTCGCCGCCTCACATTTCGTATGCGCGTTTTTACAACTCTGCGGTGTTGTTCTCGTATTCCCAGAGTGTTTTTGTCTCTTTTTAACTCATCATCAGCCCTTGTGAAAAGAGTGAGATAAAACAACTCAAGGCTATTATTATTTTCAACTTGCAATGTAACCAACCAATTGTAAACAATTGTCAATTGTTTCTACTGTCACAACACATAACAAAACAGATGCGCAATTGTTTTTTTTATCGTATTGTCCCATGTATTTCCAGTATTTTCACCATTGTCTAAACATTAACCAACCAGTAACCAACATTAACAATCGAATGATCAGTGCAACTGTGCATATGTCAGATTGTCAATGTAGTTACTGTAGTTTATCGCAGTCCATTGTATTGTTGTCACTTGGTCACTTGTCAAAAGTCATTGCAAGAGACGCGAGTTAAAAACCCAGTGAGAACGTCGTAAAATTTATCCCGAGTACGCTAAAAAAACATTTGTAGGCGTCGACTCTTCGAATCTTCGGAAATCGTTTAGTCGGATTTGACGTTCTTTTCGTCAAAATGAGGGAATTAGTCATCGCGCTGTGCGCGATTTTCGCTGGTGAGTGTTATAGCGATTAATCATGGGTGACTATTATAATGTATCGACTATCCCGTACGTTTGATTTATTTTCTTTGTTGCGGAAAAGCACGTAACTTTTGTTTCGTGGCATTCGCTCTTTGGACGATGGAGATTATTTTGAGGCGCAGTTCGATGATTCAACGCGAAAAATATAATATGTATAATCGATGAAAATGAAGTAGAAAGGAAGTTGTTGAACTTGGAAAATGAAAGATGCCGATGAAGTTTTGTAGTTAAACGTCTTAAAATGTTGGTTAACCTGTTTTGATTTCCTGCCCTTGAGTTATCACGAAAAATTCTCAGGAAGTTATTTGAACGGATATTTTTCCAACGGCTCTGTTTTCGCGTACAAATTTTGTTGATTTTTAAATAAGTAAACAAGGATCTCGTTTCTTATCAGTTACGAGTTTGTTTTGAGTTCGATTTTGTAATCGTATCTAGTTTCCACTTTTGTTCCCGCGATTGAATATCGGAACAATTTCATCTTGAAAATGCACTTTGTATTGATTTTTGCTTTTATTTTACTACTTATCGGTATTTGTAGGGTCACTTGAGGACAAAGGACTTGATTTGTTGTATTTTTCTGGGAAAAAAAGACGATTAATGAAGTTTGTAATTTCGTAATTTTGAAGTTTAATTTTGAACATACAGATTTCTGAAGTGAGATTTTTATAATTCTTTCGAGTTTTCGGATTATGGAATTTGTTACTTCGAATTCCAGATTTCCATTTTTTGAATTTGCCAAATGAATGAATTTGTAATTTATCATCGCTTCAATTTATCATTTTGCTTCATTTTTAAGTTTTTAGAAATTTTCAAATTTTGCGTATGTTGTTTATTTCTGAGTTTATTTTGAGAACTTTGAAATTTTTTGGAATTTGACATTTTTAAATATTCGTAAAAATTCATAATTTTGTAATATGCAAAAAAAAAGCTATTTTTTGCTGATACTTGAACAATTCGTAACTGTCAAAAATGGCCGCTTAGGTGAAAAATTGATACTAACGGTGTTTTTGTTAGGAAAATTAATGATCTTGCTATCATAATATATGAAATTCGCGTGTATCATAATTACGAAATTTCGGGTAATATCCACTTTTCGTTAATTTCGTCCTCAATTTTCTGAAACTGTTCAAAATTTTGAGAATTTTATAATTCTGAGTTTCTCTTTATTATCAAAAATCATATTGAAACTGTGTGCCCATCACATTTTTAGTATGGTTTCCACGAGCAAGAAAGAGACAAAAGATACGTTGAAATGTGTCACTCTCATGTAAATTGTACTAAAAAAAAATGGCCGCTCGGTTGAACAATTATTACCGATGCTAACGGTTTTTTTTGTTCGAAACAAAATGTACAGTATTTCAAATATATGCTTTCACTTTTCCCCTAGATTTATAGTATTCTTCTATTGAATCTTGGGGAAAATCGTGAAGGCATATATTTGAAATACTGCATGTATTCGCTTACATCGAAAATTGTAATTTGTTTAATGGAAATGAACAAAAAATTTTTTTTTTTTTTTGTAGTTTCTATGGCCATAGAAATAGTGGAAAGGCCAAATGTGGTGCATTTGCTGGGTGCAAAAAAATGCACTTGGGGGCCGTCTTACTGGTGTCTGAATCTCGCGTGAGTATTAATTTTTCAATTCGTCAATTACTGTATTTTGACGATTTTATACATAGAATCGCGAAAATTTTTTAAATCCTAAAATATTTATTCTATATAAGTATTTTTTGGTTATGTTAGTTTTTAATGACAAATTTCAACAGAAATGCCGCGGGTTGCAAAGCCACGACTCATTGCATCGATAAAATCTGGAAGCAAATGGAAGTACCGGAAGACACTGACAGCGTTTGCAAAGTCTGCAAAGACATGGTGCAACAGGCCCGCGACCAGCTAGAGAGCAACCAGACCCAAGAGGATTTGAAACACGTTTTCGAGGGTAGTTGCGCGCTTATCCACATCAATGCCATTGTCAAAGAGTGCGACAAACTCGTCGACGATTTCGTACCTGACCTCGTCGAGACTTTGGCTTCCCAAATGAACCCCAACGTGGTTTGCACCGTCGCCGGACTCTGCAATTCCGAACGCATCGATCAGATGCTTTTGGAGGAAAATAATTCCGAGGTGAAAAAAAAAAAATGTGTTTCATTCATTATAAAATGCACAAAAAGTGTAAATGGTATATGAAAATTGATTTTCATATTTTCATCCAATTTTTTCAGAGTGGGAAAACGCCGAGAACTTTGAAAAACGACGAATTGGAGCCCAACGATTGCTCGAAATGTTACACTATCGCCAACCACATGAAGACCAAGTTCAACCACGTCTCCAAAGACAATTTCGCCAATGGACTTCTCATGCATTGCGGAAATATGGGCTCGTACTCGGACGCGTGCTCTTCGATCGTTTTAACAAATTTTGATTCGATTTATAAAACCATTGATGAAAGATTCACTCCTGAAAATGTTTGCCATTTGACTGGCAAGTGCAGCACCAAATTCCATGTCCACGAAAATGATACGGTAAAATTGAGAAAAAATGAAAGAAAAACAATCGTAAAATTGCAAATTTTTGAAATATCGGAAATTCTGTAACTGATGATTTTTTTGTTTTGAAAATGGACTTTTGGAAAATTCGGAATTGAGAATATTTGAATGCTTTACAAATTTGTAACTGAAATTTTTGATCCAATTGAAAAAATATAAATTTTTTTAGTATTTTTGCTTTTGCTGTCTGATAATTTATATAACTTTTATAATTTTTTGGTTTTTGAATTTCTGAATTTTCAAACATTTTGGAACATGAACTATCAGATTTTATAATACTTGAGTTTCCTTATTTTTAACTTTGTAAATATTTTATTTATACATCGTGACTTCTTATTTTTCCAGCCTTTAAAAGTTGACATTCGACCTCTTTCAAGCGTGGGAATGGTGGAAGTGGACGACGATCTTCCTTGCAAACTTTGCGAACAGTTGGTGGTGCATTTGAAGGATTTGTTGGTAGCCAACACTACAGAAGAAGAATTTAAATTGGTTCTCGAGGGTCTTTGCGGGCAAACTCATTCTTTTGCAGTAGAAGTAAATTTTTCATATTTGCGTATCTAAAAAATCTAGAATTGTAAGGAAAATGTGTGATCCGGCAAAAATGTTCGAATTCTCGATAAACTTGTATAATCTCCAAGTAATTTATAGACTATAGAAACTTTCGAAAGTTTCGAAAATTTGTAAATTCTAAGTATTTAATTTTGAAAACAAGTAATCTAATTTTTATTTTTTCTTTCAAACAGTGCAAATCCATCATCGACGAATACTATCCACAAATGTACAGTTTCCTCACCCAGGAATTGGACGGAAATTTCGTTTGCAGAATGGGAGGAATTTGTCCGTCGCCAGATAAAGAAACTCGAGTAATTTTCTAAAACAAAATCAATTTGAGGAAAATGTATGCGATGTTTGATAGTATATATATATTTTTATTTCTAGAATGATGCCTTCATTGCTCCAGTGATCCCGGCAGAAGCAGCGGAAATCGGCCTTCGTATTTTCAAACCCACCGAAATGTCCGAGGAAAGAGATCCGGAGAAAGTGGAAAAATATTCGGAAAATTTGAATGCTGAGGAAATGCAATTGCCGATTGAAAGATTGTACTCGCCGGGACTCGCTTTTCCCAATATGGACGTAAAAGGAGAGAAAAGTTGCGAATTCTGCGAGTACTTTTTCCATTACATGCAGCAAGTTTTGACCAATCCCACGACTGAGGTGAAAAACCAAGTTTTTGATTCATAAAATTATATTTATACACCTCAGTGCAATAAACGGTCCTTTATTGGCCTGCTTGGGTCCGAAAAACCTTTTTATTGCCTTCGGTGTATAAAGTATCGTATGTTCCAAAGGGCAAATAGTTGTTTTGGACGCATACAATTATATTCCTCGACTTCGCTCCGGAATATAAACTCGCGTTCGTCCAAAAAAACTTTTCGCCCTTTGGAACATAATATACTGTTATAAATTATATTATATTTCTTTTTTGTGTCTCTTTAATATTGTATTTCCGTATCTTCTGACTTATCTTACTTTAGATTGCTTCAGTGCATCGATTTCTCTTATATATATTGTATAGACTATGTGCATTTCAGAATTTTCGATCGCAGCGCTCGCAGCGGCGCTCCCGTAAACATATGGAGGGTAAACCATGCATTGGCTTGCATTGACGTTTATGTGAATTCATATGGATTTACGAGTTTGTTCGTTTCAAAAATTGTTTTTTTTTTCATTATGGAGTCGTATAAACTTCGCCTGTTGACACACAAAAAAATTTCACGTCCAACAACGATTATTTTCGCGAAAAATTGTTTTTTGTCCGAAATTCGTATACATCCACATGTATTCTTATCCTCCATTTATTCTAACGCTGAGCGCCAGGCGGCAGCAGCGTCGTCAAATGCACATAGTCTATACTGTGTAACATATAATGGGGAAACCCGTGGATTTTAAACAAATAAATAAATGAATAAATAAATATTTGTCGAAAAAAGGGCAGTTTTGCGTGTGAAAAGTGACAGTTTTTTTTTACTTGTGTTTAAAAAACGGCTTTTTTCACAGTACAAAAATATATTCATACCAATTTTTATACTCTTTCCCAAATTTTGAAAAAACGTAACTTTACATTCTAGTAAAACCAAATTTCATATTTTTTTAGGACGAAGTGAAAGCAGTGATCGACAAAGTTTGCAAAAAACTCCCGAATGCCGTGCAAAACCAATGCATAGATTTTGTGGATACCTACGGGGATGCTCTCGTGGCTCTTTTGGTCCAGGAAATCGACCCGGCTGAAGTTCGTAGAATTTTATTTTTTATAAGCAATCAATTTTATATTTGTTTGTTTATTGAGAATTTGTACATCTAGTTCTGTCCGTTGCTTGGCGTTTGCCCCACTGAGCGAAGCATGAAGTACTGGGAAAGCCTTCCTCGGGAATTGATGATCGAGAGCGATATCGAGGAAAAACCGAGTTGTCCGCTTTGTCTTCTGGGAGTGACGCAGATTTATAACGCCATCAAAAACAACAAAACTGAAGTATTTTTGGAGTTATTTTTTAATTTTGTCTTACTAGGATTTAGGAATAAGAGGCAATATTCGAATTGCTGATCGCGACATATCGTGAAATTTTGATGTATTCAGATCGTAGATAATATTTTAATATTAATGTATTCAAACTGTTGATAAGTTTGTAATTTTTATGTATTCAAAGTTAGATCATTTTAGTGATTTGAATGTATTCAACTTTTGGGTCATTCCATTTTTTTCACTTTCACTACTTTATGAATGTGTAATTATGCTTTGATACTGAATTTGTAATTCTATAATAATATTCGTTTTGAAAACGAAATAATTGATCGTATTATTGATGGGTATTCAATTTTTTCAGGAAAATATAAGATACGAGCTGGAAAAATTGTGCTCGCACTTGTCGAAACATTTGAATCAGCAATGCCAGGCTTTGGTGGACGGCTACAGCAAAGAATTAATTGATTTGCTGCTTAATGACCTGAAACCTGAAGAAGTTTGCGCGTACCTTAAACTTTGTAACGACACGCAACAAATTGGACCGACCAATTTCTTTCCCATCGACAAAGATGGAGAAATTTGTGAGTTTGTTGCATTGAGTCATTTTTTTATTGTGATGAGTCGATGGCTCTGATTTGTTGGAATGATCTGATTTAAATTAAATTTTCGTCTATTTTTGTATTCAATGTATGAATCTACTTTTTATAGAAACATGAGTTTATATAAAATGATGGAAATTTGATAAGGTTGATTTTACAAAACGTTTTAAAAAACGTGCGACTTTTTATAAAAACTTAATAAAGGGATTTTTTCTTTATAAATCTCTGATTTTTGTAAGGAAAATTTTTTCTTACAGTTTTTATAAAATCAGTTTACAAAAATCGCACATTTTATACACATTTTGTAGAAGTTGTGTAAAATCGATTTTATAAAAAAAAAGACAATTTTCGTAACATATGTGAATGTCATGAAATGCCTTGACAAATGTATTTTTTAATAACAATTATTTATAATATTATATGCAAAATTGATATTATTAATTTTGCATCATTTTAATTTATTATTATCCTTATTAGTAACGTTTATTATTAAAATTTCGTAATTAGCTGTTTATGATCTCACTATAAAATTTCTGTTCATACTTTTTGAAGTAAAAGTGATACAGAAACTAAAAATTGATAACTACATTTTTTTGAAAACGTTAGGTTAGGTTAGGTTAGGTTAGGTTTGTGAAAAAAAAAAAAATCCACAGAGCCGGGAATCGAACCCAGGACCTCCCAATTTCATGTTGAGTGCTCTAAATCTAATTGGGAGGTCCTGGGTTCGATTCCCGGCTAGGTGGATTTTTTTTTCTCGCAAAAACCATTTTAATTGTCAGTTAATAACAAAACTTACCGGGAATATCGAAAAACATGGATTTTTATTTAAATTTTTTTTCAGTGACCAATGAAATTCCCGATTTTCCTCTTCCGGACGATTTCTCGAAAGAAAGTACGTACGTGAAAAAAGACTTCGGCTGCCAAGTTTGCTCGATGTTCATTCATTACGTCGAGGAAAAAATGCAGAAGAAAGGAACGAGGGATGAAATTGAGAAAATCGTTCACGGAGTGTGCACGGAGCTTCCGAATAAAATGAAAATGAAATGCGATCGTCTGGTCCAAGAATATGGCGACATCATTATTCAGCTTTTGTCGGACGAAATTAGTCCCAAGGAAGTCTGTGCTCTCATGGGAGTTTGCGAATTGAACAACACTGAATTGCAAAGTAAATTTTTTGTTTTGTAATTGTCAAAATATGTCCAGTTTTTTTTTTCACTGTTTTGCGTGTAAAAAATGACGATTTTTTCACTTGTGTGAAAAAGAGTTTTTTTGCACGAGGGGAAAAATGTAAGAAGCAAAAAAAATTATCGACTTTCTACATGCAAAACAGTGGAAAAATTGTCAAAATATTTCCAGTTTTTTTTTTTTTTTTCACTGTTTTGCGTGAAAAAAATGACCGATTTTTCCACTTGTGTAGAAAGAAGAATTTTTTTGCACAAGGGGAAAAATGTAAGTAAAAAAATCATCGACTTTCTACATGCAAAACAGTGGAAAAATTGTCACTTTTTCGAAAGTTATAGAAAAGTGTTCAAAATTGGTCGCGTTTTTGCCTTATGTATATTTTTTCAATTAATATATTGTTTCGAATTAGGTGTTATATGTAGAATATTTTATTTTATATTTATCAATATTTCAGTATGTTAGTACATTTATTTTAGTATATTATGTAAGTAGTACGAAAAAAATTTTTTTACGAGTTCAAGTTTGTAAACTGAGGCCAAACCGAGGATGAAAATCGTAAATGAAACAAAATTATTCGTACTAGTTACATATATAGTGATTCTAGTTTTTATAATCATAATACGAATTTAAGTAATGAAAAATGTCATAAGGTCGATTTTATAAAATGTGCGATTTATATGTGATATTATAAAAACTGTGTACACAGTTTCTTTATAATGTCAGTTTCTCATAAAAATAAATTCATTGTGAAGTTTTTATAAAATCGCACATTTTATAGAAGTTTTATAAAATCGGTTATATTAAAAAAAATGTTCTTAGTTTTTGTGAATTACACAGAATCCGTGGCGGAATGCGCCCTCTGCCGAATGATGAACTCTGTACTTAAGACCTTGTTGAAAAACCGAAAAGAGGGCGAGGAAATTGAAGATGTCGTGCCGAAAGTTTGTGCTCAAATGCCGTCAAGCGAATATAAAAAAGTATGTTTTTTTTGTAATGAAAAATATACTGAAGAGAGAAATTGATGAAAAAAAAAAAAAAAAAAAATACGAAATCAATGTTGCAAATCTGACAAAAATTTTTTATTTTCAAGGGAATTCTTTCAACTTTCAGAGAAAAAAGGGTCCTAAATGTAGATTTAAAACACGCTTTTACTTTTTTGTAGTATTATTCTGGTATCAGTATTTTCATTTAAAAACATAAGTTTTATGTAGATTTTAAGATTTGAATCGAAAAACAATTTCAATCGATAAATTAATAAATTTGAAAATCCAAATATCCTGAAATTCGCATTTTTCGTGTTCCAAAATTAGAAACAATCGACCAATAAATAAGAATTTATAAACAAAAACAATTTCGAAAATCATTCCTAATTTTTTTTCAGTGCAACAACAAAATGAGCATTTACAAACAAAGCATAATAAACATCGTCAACGGAAAATCGGATCTGACTAAGGACGACCACGACATGATTTGCTCGAAAATGGCGCTTTGCTCCGAACAAGATTATTACTCATTGAACCTCATGAGTGGCAGGGTGTAAAATCAAAGCTCAAATCGAGTGAAGTAAGTCGACTCGCGTTATTTTGTAATCGAAAAAAATTACGGAAAATCGTGATTCTGTTTCAAGGTCGTCGCCTTCCGAAAATTCAGGCGTGGAGGAAAACGCGTTCGCCTGCACAGAACAACGCTATGAAAAATATGATATTAATTTTCAGTGATTCGCAAGTGAAAGATATATTTAAGGACGTGTAATCTTTTGTGTTGATTAGTTACGTATTGTAATTACGATTTTATAACTACGATGGATTTTTTTTGCTGCACATAAATGCCTTTATCAAGAATTGTTGCATCACGCATGTACAGTGCCGAAATGATCTGCGATGTGTAAAAATATTGCTTTTGTCACACCTCGAAAAGTTTATAATTTTATGTTTTTGCAGTTAAACTTTGAAATCTCATTAGTTCTCTGAATTCCGGAATGGCGAATTTATTTATTTTTCGTTTTAACAAATGATGATAAATTTACGAGTGTTGAAAAAAAAAAAAAAAAAAAAAAACGCGGGGGTTTTCCGAAAACAATAATTGTTAATTAAAAATATGTAAAAAATAAAATTTAAAATTTATAAACTTATTTTGTAAAAAACAAAAATTATCAAATTTATTCATTTCATCTTTAATTTCATAATTTACAAACATCAAGAATGTCATCGAAATCCAACTGAAAACACTTGTATTTTCTGCATTTATATACAAAACAACATCTTCTTACATCAAAGCAATGGTATAAGTAATCGAATACATAATTATAGCTAGTTTTTACGGTTCAAAATTAATTTCTTAACGAATAATGAGCACCGTCCTTCTGTTACTCAATCTAGATTGTATTTACAGTTTTGGGTATTTTCAAAACGCCGCAAAATACTAAACAATTAATTCATGTCATAGTGTTCAGATTCCGTCTCGTTTATGTGGCGCAGGAAAAATGTCACTTTGACCGATTCGACGTGCCTGCAAAGTTTGATGGCCGCTTTTTTCCTAAGCTTCATGTGCTGCGTTACTGAAGGTAAATTCAATAATAGAAATGCCAGACCGTCGATTTCCTGTAAACAAATGCAAAATTAAAATCCGAACAATACAAATTTTCAACCGTTTTTTTTTTTATTATCAAAATTTATAATTTGACATCTAGTTACGAAATAATTGGTAAAAAAATTACCTTAGTGATTCTAATAGTTTTTATAAAAACCTTATAAAAATGTTTATAAGGTCAGTTTTATACAAGTTTTATAAAATATGCATTTTTTATTAAGTGGTTTTATATAAAACTTATATATAAAAAATTTTATCATAAAAATTTTTATTTCAATATTTTTTCTAACCTTTTTTGGATCATTTTGCTAATGTATACCATTTTTCATCAGTTTATGAGGCTCTAGCTCGAATTTCGTTTCGAAAAAAATTTAAAACATTTTTTGGGGGCAGCGGGATTTGAACTTGCGACCTTTGTATCAGAAATCCGATAGTCAACTTTCTTGTCCATCAAATCTGTGTCAGTGTGGATGCTTATTTTCAATATGAGTTGAAGAATTCTCAAATCCTATAAAATCATATGTTTTTACGTTTTATAATTGCTAAAAAACGCTACGAACATGACTTTCTATTTCCTTGTGTAATAAAAATGTATCAGATATTACTATAAGAGAAATTTTTTCACATCAGGAAAGTTTTTTTTATAAAAATATGAAACTTTATAAAAATCGCGAAGTTTTTATAAAAATAAAGGTTTTATTAGAAAATTTGGAGGCTTACAATTGTTTTTATAAAAAAAACAGACGAATTAAACTAAAATTATGACATTTTATAGAAAAAAAATTTATTATACAGTTTTTAGAAAACCACTATATAAAAATAAAAAATTTCATAAAACTAGTATAAAATCGACCTTATAAAAACACGAATTTTTATAAATAATCTACTGATTGTATAAAAATGTTGCCTGTTTTTATAAAAACTACAATCACTAGGGAAAATCGCCACTAATGCGACAATAATCTTTCCTTCACTCTAACCTCAAAATTGGTACTTCGAGTCTATTTTTCGGCCATTGCGAAGAAAAGTACTCTGTTGCACACGCTGGCAATTGTCGATTTTGACAAAATGATTGCGGCACTCACCTTCGGCTCGTGCCACAACCCTTCATTTCGTCAAAACCCCTAATGCCAGCTTGCACAACAATGTACTATCCATTATAACCCGAGTTGCAAAATCTACTTCGTAAAACTATAAAATTCACCATTCTACAACTAATTACAAAATAATTCCACCAGTTCCAGAATTCAAACGCCCAAAAAAACCGCAAAATCCCTCACTTCTTCTCTAACAATGTAGGCGATCTCCTTGCAGTCCGTCGTTTTCCTAAGGTACCTAAAAACATCCTCGATGCTCCAAAATAAAGGATTCGAGTCCAGTTTCCTCGTCTTCGGTCTCCTCTGGGGCATCACCATCTCGTACGGAATATCGTCGTCCGAAGAATCCGAGCTCGTGTCGTCCTCCCGTTTCCTCTTAAGAAACTTCCCCATCGCGCTGTTCAACTTGTCCTGCGACTCCTTCAGAGCTTTCGTCGGAATTTCCTTCCTTTTTCCCTCGTTGGAGCTCCCGGAGTCGGAGGCGTTGCTCGAGGCTTCGTTTTTCACTTCGTCGGAAATGTCCAATTTCCTGGCGTCCGCATCGAAAGGCGGAATTCTTTCGTCTTCGGGCTCGTCGCACAATTCGGGCTCGTGTTTCGCGAGTTTCGAAGCGTTGTAGCCGTTTTCCTCGTCGGAGCCCTTTTTTTCCCGGTTGGCCCAGCGACCGCGTTTTCGTCTGCGCTTTCCGCCCCAGGGGCGCGGTTTCTGGGGCATTATGCTCGTGTAGCCTTTGGGTTTGGGCTTGCCGCGTCGGGATGCTGCGATCGGGGCAGCTGAGGAATTGAAGTTTCAGTTTTTCAGACATTTATCATCATTTATCATCAATTTAAAAGTTTTGTGCCGAAGAATTTGAAGGGAATATTTTTTTGTTGCTTAGTCAACAAAGTTTTTTAAACGCTTTTTTCAGGGATTTATATCTTTTGAGAAAAACGTATTGACTGAATATTGGAAAATGATTTATCGTCAATTTAAAATTTTTGTGCCGAAGAATTTGAGGGGAATATTTTTTTGTTGCTTAGTCAACAAAGTTTTTTGAACACTTTTTTCAGGGATTTATATCTTTTGGAAAAAACGTACTGGTTGAATATTGGAAAACGTTGGTTTTTGTTTTCTGAATCTTCTTCGAATTCAAAAATTTTCGGAAGTGAAGTGATGATTAGAAGTGTTGATATTCTTATAATTTCCGGAAATATCAATATTCTCGAAATTTTGACACCTTTCAAAATTTTTAGTTTCCTTGAAATTTTCATATTTTTAAAGCTCCTCGGAATTTCTACAACTTTTTAAGTTGCTTAGAATTTTTGGAATATTCAACATTCATGGAATTTCCAAAATTAACAGAATTTCATGAATTATTAAGATTATCAAAAATGTGTGAAATTTTGATTATTTTTCAGTTCCTGTAAATTTTGCAAATTTCAAGTTCGTTAGGATTTCTAGAAGTTCAAAGTTTCTCGAAATTTTTGGAATTTCCAAAAATTAAAAAATTTCCAAAATAAAAAAAATCGAGAAAAATTTACAGAGTTCCGACCAACTTTCGAAATCTTCGTAATTTTGTGAATTTTCAATATTTTGGTAATTATGTAAATTTGTAAAATTCCGAAATAAAAAAATTGACAATTTCGACAGTATAGAAATTTTCAAATTTCTTATACTATTTGCAATTTTCAAGTTATCTAATTAAAAGTTACAAACTTTGAAAGTTCCTCGAAATTTCTGAAATTTTCCGAGTCTTAGAAACTTTTGTACTTCTCAAAATTTACGAAGTGTCCAAAATTGACGAAATTTCGTGAATTTTTATAATTATCAAACATGCTTGAAATATTTAAAATGTTTCAGTTCCTCGACATTTTCAAAATGTTGAAGTTGAAGTCGAAGTTGAATTTTAAGAATTAAATCGAAAAATTTACAAATCCGAAAATTTTAATCCTTTCACGATGTTTTTGGAATTTTAATAAAAATTCATAAAAATAATTAAATCAAAAAATTCAAAAATTTAAATTCTCGGAAATGAATTTTTACGATGTTTTCGGAATGTGTATAAAAACGTTGTGTTTTTTTCAATATCTCCGAAAATGTATAAAAATTACGAATTCGAAAAATCGACCTCGTTCTCACCAAACTTCATTTTCATCGTGGAATAGCAATTTTCCGAACACTCCTCTTCGTCCGCGACTTGCGAAGGGCCGAATAAATTCGGGCAGACCATCAATTTTTGGCAGATGCTCTTGCAAAATTCTGCGACTTTGTCCCCGGAAGTGATAATCGCCACGTCCGCCCTGTAAATTTTCGAGTTTTTCTTGCGCTTTTTGTGCTTTGCCTTCACGACTTCCAGGGAATACCCGGGCTCCAATTTCGAATCGCATTGCAGGAACTTGAGTATACTCGCGCTCCTGTAAACCAGGGATGCAAAAAAAGACGTGTCATTAAATTTTATGCGATTTTGGAAATTTTTATTGTATAATAGTCGGAGTTGATGGACTAGTAAAGAATTTTACTAGTCCATCAACTTACATTTTTTATTTCAATCCGAAATTTATAAATTTTTGATGAAATCACTTCATAAAAATCGCACGTTTTATGAAAATTGTGTAAAATCTTCCTTTTTCATACTACTGTTATAAAAATACTATTATATGATATTACGTTTTATGCAATTTTGATCCTTATAAAACTTTTATTAAATTCATACATTTTGAAATAAATTTATCGACTTCATTTAAGAATTAATTTTCGAATTAAGTCGATTTTATAAAAATTTCATAAAATGTGCAATTTTTATAAAGTGACGACGTGAAAAGTTCACGAAACATTTTTTGAACTAAATCCGAAATTTATACATTTTTTATAAAATTACTTCAT
>JAPYZK010004761.1:14517-33489 GCA_030522785.1 Platygaster equestris
AATAATTCAATCCGAAATTTATAAATTTTGTATAATATCGCTTCATAAAAATCGCACATCTTATAATAATTATATAAAATCTTCCTTTTTTATATTACTATTATAAAAATACTATTATATACTATTATATGCTATTACATTCTATGCAATTTTGATGTTTATAAAACTTTCACAAAATTCACAAATTTTCAAAGAAATTTATCGACTATATTTAAAAATTAATTTTCGAATAAAGTCGATTTCATACAAATTCCACAAAACGTACAATTTTCACAAAATGACGACCCAAAAAGTTTACAAAACATTTTTCCAACTAAATCCGAAACTCGTAAATTCTTCATAAAATCACTTCACAAAAATCGCACACTTCATCAAAATTGTACAAAATCTTCCTTTTCTCATATTACTATCACAAAAACAATATCAAATACTACATATTACACTATCATCCACGATTATCATCCTACCATCCACAATTCAATAATTTCCCTCCGTTTTCATAAATACCACAACCACTCCAATATCCCCGTCCCCAACAAAAACGTCTACCTATAACCCACGGAGACGAGCATCGACAAAACCTCCTTCATGACCAAAACCACGGGTCCCGGCCCGACGAACTTGGGCAAATTCGCCAGCTTCCCCTTGGAGATCAGAGACCCGGTGAAGCACCGGTAATTGAAATATATTTTCGGGCACCAGGACGGAGAGGTCGGCTCCAGCATCGACGGGTGGATCGCGGAAGTCGGCCTGGCCTCTTCGAAGGGCTGCCGAAATTTTTCCACGAGGTTCACGAGGTTGCCGGGGGGTTTCCGCGGCGGTTTCAGGGGGTAGTCGTTCGACTCGCACCAGCCGACGGGGAAGATCTGACTGGAGCCGGTGCACACGATGTGCTCCGGGCGTCCTTTCTCGCTATCCAGGGCGATCCAGAGGAGGTTGTCCACCACCCGGGTCACGTGGGCCGCGCAGATGGCGTCCTGGTCCCTGGGGTCGACGGCCTCCAGGTACATCCCGCTCTCGAAGCCGCTCCCGGATGGGCGCTCAGGGAAAAGGGATTCGTCCGCCGGGGAAGACTGGGTCAGTTCTAGGTACTTTTTCCAGTCGAATTGAGGGTCCGGCCAGTCTTTCGGGTAGGACATCCTGGGGGGAAATAATTCAGAATATACTATGTATGGTGTTGATGAAAATCATGAACGATTTTTTTTTTTAATCGAATAGTTTGTGTCAGTTTCGGAACTTGTGCGAATTATAGAATTTGTGTCGACTTGTGTTTTCAGAAAAATTGATTCTACTTTGGAGGAAAAAAATGTCATCAATTTGTCGCAATTTCGGAATTTGTGCGAATTATGAAATTTGTGTCAACTTTTCGTGTTTTCAAAAAAATTTATTCTACTTTGGAGGAAAAAAAGTCACCAATTTGTCTTGATTTCGAAACTTGTGCGAATTATAGAATTTGTATCAACTTTTCGTATTTTCAAAAAAAATGTATTCTACTTTGTAAAAGAAAAAGTCACCAATTTGTTTCAATTTCGAAACTTGTGCGAATTATAAAATTTGTGTCAAATTTGTGTATTTTCAAAAAAATTTTATTCTACTTTGTAGAAAGAAAAAGTCACTAATTTGTCTCAATTTCGAAACTTGTGCGAATTATAGAATTTGTGTCAACTTTTCGTGTTTTCCAAAAAATTGATTCTACTTTGGAGAACCAAAATTTTCGTTTCTCACTTAATATAATGTTTTTCCGCGTATACCACAGGAAAAATGTACGGATTCTGAATTCCTCAAAAATTTCAAAATTATCGAAAATGACAAACATTTCCAAATGTTTTCATGTTTTCCAATTAACAAAACCTTCAAGATCTTGAAAATAGCAAAAATTTTTCAGTTTCCAAAATTGTCGAAATTTCAAAAATCCTTACAATATTCGAAATTCTAAAAATTATCAGAGTTTGTATAATTACACAATTTTTGAAATTTCAAAAATTCTCACTATTTTCAAAATTCACACTATCCAAATTCTTACAATTTTTAAACATTTTGAATTTTCAAGATATTGAATATTTTCGAAATTCACACAATTCTTGGATTCTTCAAAATTATCGAAATTTCCCAAAATTCTTAAAAATTTCCAATGATTTCTGAATTCCTTAGAATTTTCAAAATTATCGAAAATTTCGAACATTTCCAGATGTTTGAATGTTTTCCATTTAAGAAAACTTTCAAACTCTTGAAAATAGCCAAAATTTTCCAGTTTTTAAAATTATCGAAATTTAAAAAATCCTTACAATATTCGAAATTCTAAAAATTCTCAGAATTTGTAAACATTCTGAATTTTCAAGATATGAAATATTTCCAAAATTCACACAATTCTTGGACTCTTCAAAATTATCGGAATTTTCAAAATTCTTAAAATTTCCAATGATTTCTGAAATCCTTAGAATTTTCAAAATTATCGAAAATTTCAAACATTTCCAAATGTTTGAATGTTTTCCACTTGACAAAACTTTCAAAATCTTGAAAAGTGCTAAAATTTTTCAGTTTCCAAAACTGTCAAAATTTTCAAAATCCTCATAATATGTATTCAAAATTCCAAAAATTCTCAGAATTTGTCAACTTCCAAAATCTTCAAAATTCTCAAAATTTCCAGGATTCGCAACATTTTCGAATTACTAAAAACATTTCAGATTGCTAAATTGTTCAAAATTAATTATAATCGCATAATTATAAAATTGTTTCAAATTTCCAAGTCTCAAAATGTCCAAAACTGACGAGATATTAAAAATATTCCAAAACGTTCAGAATTTCGAAACATTTCCAGATGTCATATCGAGACCCAAAATTCTCGTTTCTCACTTAATATTATGTTTTTCCGCGTATCCCACAGGAAAAATGTACGGATGATCAGAAGTGCACGACCAAGTCCTCTTATCGACCCCGAATATATGGCTTTCGCTGAAATCGGTCGGACAAACATTTTCGTCGATCGTGACCAAAAAAAAAACGTCGTCGAAAATTTTCGTCACGGTTGCGGGACAAATCGTGGTCCTGTCGACGGGGTCGAGAGCTTCGAGCTTCGTGCCTATTATGAAGTCGTGTTTTCCGTGGTTCGCTCGGTTTTGGAACAAGCCATCCGGCGTCTCGTAGGGCAGCGGGTACGGCATGATGCAGCGGATCCACGCGTGATTCACGTACTTGTCCTTTATGGAAGGCGGCGGTTCCATGTACCACGGGGATTTCGAGGTCTTGGCGAACTTGTACGGCAACAATCTTTCGGACGTGCAGAAAATCCAGGTGTATTCTTCCGCGTTGTCCGGGGTTTCGTACTGGAGTTGGAGGCGACCGCCTACGTTCTCTTTTATCTGTGGAATATTTGGTTTTTGGATTTTGGAATTCGGAAGTCAACATTTTCGGAACTGAGAATTCTTTTTTTTGTTGACATTGCGAAGTCGAAAATTTACGGGATTTTGAATGTCGGAAGTTGAAAATAAGTTACGGATTCTTTCATCTGTGGAATATTGGGTTTTTGGACTTTTTTGGATTTTGGATTTCGGAAGTCAAAATTTTCGGAATTAAGAACACTTTTTTTTTTTTTTTTTTGACACTGTGAATTTGAAAATTTACGGGATTTTGCATGTTGGAAGTTGAAAATGAGTTACGGATGCGAAATTCGGAATATAAATAAATCGTGAAATCATTGAAAAATTATGAAAATGAATTATTTACATTATTTACAGTATTTCGAGAAAATATATTGTTTATACCGTAGCCATCCACAACTTGTAGGGATGTTGAGCATCACAAACTTCTAACTTCATACCCTGTTTAATCCTGTCAACCATGCTCATTTCGTCCTAGAAAAAGAAATATTAAAAATGAGAACCTGCTTTTCATATGAGAAATCCGAAAATTATAATTTTTCATATTGAAACTATAAAGTTTTTAAACTTCGAATTTTTCGAGTTATCGAGTATTAAAAATATGCGTATGTCAGAATTCAGACATTCGAATTCTGAAAATTGCGGATTGAAATTCGGAAGTTTATGTTTACGAAGTACGAGAATTTTCGGATTCGGAATTTTGCGATATTTGAATGTTAAAATCCAAATTCTGTCATTTTTCAATGTTCAAATTTTGAATTCCAGATTTTTCTCATCATCAAGTTGTCTAATTTTAGAATTTTTTATATCTAAGATACAAAGTTTTCGAATTTCGAATTTTTCGAGGTTTCAAGTATTAAAAATATGGAAATTTCAGAATTCGGACATTCGAATTCTGAAAAATGCGAACTACTATTCGGAAATTTATGTTCACGAAGTACGAGAATTTTTGGATTTGGAATTTTGCGATATTGAAAAATGTTAAAATTCAAATTTTGTCATTTTTGAATGTTCAAATTTTGAACTTCAGATTTTTTCATTATTAAGTTTTCTAATTTTATAATTTTTTATATCTAAATTACAAAGTTGTCAAACTTCGAATTTTTCGAGTTTCCAAATATTGAAAATATGAAAATTTCAGAATTCAGACATTCAAATTCTGAAAACTACAAACTAAAATTCGAATATTTATGTTTACGAAGTGCAAGAATTTTCGTATTCAAAATTTTGCGATATTCAGATATTAAAATTCAAATTTCTCTCTTCTCCGGTGTTGAAATTTCGAACTTAAAAATTCTCTCATTATTAAGTTTTAGAATTTCGGAATTTTTCACATGTAAATAACAAACTTTCCAAACTCCGAATTCTCCAAATTTCCAAATAATAAAAATACACAAATTCCACAATTCCAACACCGAAGAAGTAAAAAATTTGAATTTTAATATCTAAATATCGCAAAATTTAAATACGAAAATTCTTGTACTTCGTAAACATACATTTTCGAATTTTAGTTTGTAATTTTCAGAATTTGAATGTCTGAATTCTGAATTCGAACTCAAAAATTTTCTCATTATTAAGTTTTCGAATTTCGGAATTTTTCACATTCAGATTACAAACTTTTCAAACTTCGAATTGTCCAAATTTCCAAATATTAAAAATACACAAATTCAAAAATTCCAACATTCCAATTCTGTAAATCGCAACCCAAACTTCCAAAACCCAAGTTTCCGAAGTACACAAATTTTCGAATCTCAAATTCCGCAATACTTATACATCAAAATTCACACCAACATTTTCCGACAATTTCACAAACCATAACTAACAATTTCTAAACTCCTAACTAATGTTCACAAAAATTAATCAATTTCCCAAAAAATTGTAGCTTCTCAACATTTTCTCAAAATTCGACAAAACAAACACAAAAATTCCAAGCCCTCCATTATTACCCCCGACAACATTTCCCGAGGAAACGGAACCGCCGTCTGTAAAAACGCCATTAAATCATGCAAACAATTCGGCGATCTCTGCAAAACGTGCTTCGGAGGCTCCAATTTCTTGTCATTTTTCCCGCACCAGCCGAGCTCATATCCGGTTTCCTTTGTCAGGTTGAACCAAAACTCCAGGGACTTATCCTCTCCGCCGAAATACCTCAGCCTCAACAACGGACCGCAAACCATCGTCACCTGGGCCACCCATAACAAAACTCCTTCGGGTTCGTGCGTTTTATGAGGCACTTCCAAAGCCATTCCAATTTCGATTCCACTTTGCAACGTCGTTTCCACATGGTTAAACAATATGTTCGGCGCTTCCTTGCTTTTTTTCGCGTCCAGGTAGTCTTGCCAGATGAAAACATCATCTGAAATTTATTCATTTATATGTAGAAAAATTTATTTACTCATACACAGTAAATGGCGAATTTTTTTACCTAATCTGACGTGAGAGAATTATGAGGATTTAATTGAACAAATTTAAAGTATCTTAAATTTTTTTTTATTTCTAGTTTATTATGTATGTATTTTTCAGGTAAGGTTATTTTAATTTACTGATTAACATAAATGAATTTTATTTATTTATTCATAAAATATGTAAAAATATTTTTTCAAACATAACGTTAAATTCTTAAAATTCATATAAAATTCATATTTTCTGAAAAATTAACTCAATAATTATTCCATAATATTTTTCAAACAAAATTCTATGAAACATTTGAAATAATAGTTTTTAAGGGGGAGGAGGGGGGGCGGGGGGGGGGGGGGGTAGCCCACCACCACGTAATAAAATATATCAAATTTCTTATGTATTTTTGTTAAATCAACGAAATAATATCCTGTCAATAAAAATAATGAAATATGAATTAAAAAACGACTATTAACTCATTACTTTTAAAGTAAACAAATTAAAAACTAACTTTCCATAACAAAATACCAAAAAATCCAACATCGTAAAAAATGTTTCTAACCGGAACAAACGTTCAGTTTTTACCTTGAAAAACCTGTATAAAATAAAATAATCGCATCAAATAACAAACTTATCTCAAAATTTTTTTCGTTTCGGGACGGAAAAAAAACTTCGCAAAACAAGAAACTCACACACATAAATATCGTACACACGCACGTGAAAGTTTTGTAGTCCCGAAATATTTCAACGCAACTTTTATTATCAATTTCATTGAAACCCTTGAAAAACACGCGAACACAAACTTCTGTAATACTAAAACAGTCGTGAAACTGCGAAATTTCATACTTCCCATGGCGCAATTTATCGTAATGTCAGAAAGAGTAGAAAAAGTATTCGAAATTGGATTTTGTTGAATATCGAAGAACTGAAACTGACGGGTTTAATTAGGTGGTAAATGTCTAGAATAGCTGCCTTCTTACCTGTGTGATCCATTGCGATATTTTCGAACTGTTCTTCTTTTCGCTCTGTCATTTTTTCACATGACATTAATAAACGGCAAAAATGGGCAAAAATGTTTGACCACTTTCGTTACGCTGTCGCAACTGGTGAGCACTGCGCCAGTGCAGTGCAGTGGTTCCCACACTGTCATAATTTTTCCGAATTCGGGAAAAATCGGGATGGTTTCTGAAATATCTCTGAAATTCGATGAATTTGAGTTTTCAACTGTAATTTATCGTTAGTTCTCGAAATATGAAATCCGAAAACGACAATTCGACCATTTAGAAACGGAAATAAAAATGTCGACGGAAAAATGAAGTACAAATTGCGATGTTTATAACGGTTTTTTGTAAAAATTGACTTGGAGTCAACCGAAAGTAAAAGCCATTTTTGTTTTAATTGCTATCAGCATTGAATAAAAACGACAATTGAGTGTTGATTAAATAATAACGAAGTTTAGACAACTATTTTTCAATAATCAATAACAAACTTCGATCTCCTTGTCTTGTCAATTTTGAAAACTGCGCGCTTTTAGGCGTGTAAAACGACTTACCTGAAAAATGCAGCCATGTTTATAGTACAGTTCTCATATCAGTTCTCTTTGTTGCACTCATGGTAATTGTACCAAAAAATATAACAAGCAAAAGAGTCACACGACTCACGCTAACTCATCTGCACAGCTGATTCGCCGGCAAAGCAAAACTTGTCAACATTGTCAAAACACGAATTGACGTTTCGTACAATTTGTAAATTTCGCGATAAACAACAGAAATCGTTGCGATTGAAAAATTAAAATGAGCACTTGGGAGAGAGTTCGCAACCAGTGCAGCTACTGGCGACTCGGGGCCAAGCAAATATCCGTGGACGCCATGATGCCCATCATTTTCATTCCTATTTTGGGCATCTTGGCGGCTCAATCGTTACTTTGCACACTTTTGGTTTTCATTGCAACTCCACTTTTTCTGTATTACCTCGACCATAATTTCTTGAGGTATTTTTCATGCATTTTTTGTACGTTATTTTCGTATCCAACTTTGAAAATTTGACGTTCTAAACATTTACGAAATCGCAATTTTTCGATGTTTCAAGTCATGTTTTTCAGGTTTCTAATGAGAACGAAATTCTTCTATCTTTGGACGATAACGAGCGTCGTGACGTTAATGCTGATTTTTGAAATAATTGTGGTGCCACTGCTGGAAATTTTACCAGAAGAAAACGTCTTTTTTATTGTGTGCGTTCTCGGAGGCATTTTGTGTGCCCACAAAACGAAGGCGAAAGCCGACCAAACGATGAATCAAGAAAATGGCCAGAATCTGATTGGTTTGGAATTGGGCGAAGGTTACTGAATATTTGAATATTTCAATTTTGAATATATATGTGATATTTGTAGTGAATGTTATTAATTTAAGAATATTATGGTTTTATTAATTTAATATTATCAATGAAATTTACTTATATTCAGATAACAAATATGAGAACTAATTCAATATTTCAATATTTATCATTTGAATACTAAATTATTCATACATAAAATTTATCAACTTTCAGGTAGTACAAGCTCAGACGTTTGCACCATTTGTCGAAGACGAGCGCCTCCAAAAGCTTTTCACTGCAGACTCTGCCAAACATGCATTTTGGCTAGGGAATATCACTGCAGATGGTGATTTTGACTGAGAATGAGTCAAAATTTTGTTTTAGATATTAGAACATCAAAATTTGCAGTTTCGAAACAAAATTTTCAATGTTCTGAACTTTTAAGTCAATAATCTAAATTTTAATACTCAGCAGTTTTTACTCATAACTTTAAGAAATTGAAAGATTAATCAGAGTCATTACTTACGTACAATAGTGAATAATCCGATTTGTGAGTTTTTGATGTTCAAATTTTTTATATTCATTATTAAGTAATTTGAAATTTTTTAGGCTGGACTGTTGCGTGGGATCAAGCAATCTGAAGTGGTATATGGGCTGTCTGTTCTTCTCGGCGATAGCTTTTATTTATGGTTCGAATCTCACGATGACGAGCGTCTGTCATCCTTTTATCCTCATTGGGACCGTTCTCATCCCTGACGACTGTAGCGATGTTTATCATGAAATCGAGTAATTTCACTTTCTGGATTTTGAAACTAAAAAAGACTTTCGTTTATCTTGACTGCTTCGAAACGTAAACATTCGTTTGCTACGGGTACAAAAGTCCTTAATGAGATAGGTCGTTTTATAAAGCGCGGGGAATGAGGTTGGCAGCACCAAACACAACTATAATACACGCGTGTATGTACACACGCGTATTTTAGTGTGCTGTAGAGAAGGTATCGTGAATACGAATGCTACCAACCTCATTTCTAGTGATTTATAAAACGACCTATCTCATTAAGGACTTTTGTACCCGTACCATTCATTTATCTTGACTCGGGAGGAGTCCCCACCCTTTTATCAGATAAAAGATGATTTTACAAAGCAATTTTTTGATTGGTCGGTTCGATTTTCACTTTTAACATGGCAGCACGACTCACATGTGCTCTCGGGTACGAGTACAAAAGTCCTTAATGAGATAAGTCGTTTTATAAATCACTAGAATTGAGGTTGGCAGCATTTGTACTCACAATACCTTTTCAACAACACAACTACAATACGCGCGTGTACATACACGCACGTATGATAGTTGTGTTTGGTGCTGCCAACCTCATTCCCAGCGATTTGTAAAACGACCTATCTCATTAAGGACTTTTGTACCCGTAACTGCTCTCGGTCTGCCAATTTGAAAAACAGCGTAGCAGAACTCTCGCCAATTAGACCACGCTCTGATTTGCTGAGCATTGATCGTGGTGGGGGGGGGGGGGGGGGGGGGGGGGGGGGGGGGGTGAGGGGCGAGAGAGCGGGGGCGGAGGTCGTCAAGACAAACGAAAACCTACTGTATTCTGTATCATACTATGAATGACGAGAAGTATTATCTCAATAGAACATGTCCGGTTTTTGACCTATTTGCATTATTTGCGGAATTGTATTGTTTTTGTTACTTTATCGAAGTCTGAACTCAGAATATCCTGTTTCTTGAATTTTTGAATCTTGGAATTTTGAGGTATGAATTCAAAAATTTTTTAAATAATTATTTCGGAAATTTTTAATAATTATAGATTACCGATTTCCAAAATAAACAAAAATTGGATAAAGAAATAACTGAAATAAAAAATATCAACCTCTTTTATAAAGTAGAGAAATTACACGTTAAAAATTTCCAATACTTCAAAAATTCCAAAATCCGTACTTGGAATTCGTGAAAAATCATTCCTAATTCTTTAAAAACTGAATCCACAAATCTCATTACTTTTATAATGCGAAGTTACTATTATTTTTTTTTATTTTTCAGCATTGCTCTCTGTTTCGTCGCAGCTGTGTACAGCCTTTTGTTGGGGATTGCTTTGCTGTACTTTTTGGTGTACCATTTTTGGCTGTTGCGATCGGGCACGACCTCAAATGAGAGGCGAATTTCGGACCTGGACAATCCGTACCAAAGAGGAATGCTCAAAAGTGTCTCGCGGCTATTTTGTTGTAGAGCTTAGATCCTGATTTTTCATGTTCAGAGTAAAAATATGGTTATGAGTCATTAAAGGCAATTGCTGAAAAATTAAAAACTCTCAAAATATCCAAAATTCACGACGTTATCAAATTTCTTAGAATGTTTAAACATTTTGGAATGTTCAAGATCTGGAATATTTTCGAAATTCACAAAATATTTGGAATTTTCGAAATTCTGAAAATTTTGATTTCTGAATTTCTTACGATTTTCTAAATTATTGGAATTGAAAAAATTGCCACATTTTTGAACGTTTTGGAATATAGAAAGTTGTGAAAATTTGAAAAATTTTTGAAA
Organism: Platygaster equestris; assembly: GCA_030522785.1. Classification (NCBI taxonomy): domain Eukaryota; kingdom Metazoa; phylum Arthropoda; class Insecta; order Hymenoptera; family Platygastridae; genus Platygaster; species Platygaster equestris. The sequence continues at coordinate 25,162 of JAPYZK010004761.1, forward strand.
TTATCGAAATTTTCTGGTTTTTAAAATTGTCGACATTTTTAAAATCGTCACAATATTCAAAGTCGAGCCTAAAACTTATCAGAATTTGCAAATTTGCAAAATATGCGAAATTCTTAGAATTTTAATTATTTTCGAAATTTTCATAATTTCCAGAATTCGCAGTATTTTTACAGTATTCAAAATATTCCAGATTTTTAAATTTTCAAACATTTTGGAGTTCTATTATAATAAAAAATTCTGAAAACAGTTAAAATTCGTTTCTTAAAATGAATCATCTTTTAATAAATAAATTAGTTAGACAGATCGCAAATTATAGATTCATACATATCATTGACCTGTACAAGAAATTTTGTTCATTACACAAATTGTATATTTTCGTCGTATGTTCCCTAAAACTGTGATATTCTAAGTGTAAAATAAGTATTTTAAGTGAGTAAATAATCACAGTTTTCTTTTTTTTAGCCAGTCTTGTGATAATGTTACTTATAGATAATATCTGTAAATTTCCACTCGTTACGAAACCACGAAAAATGTCAACGAAATAAGTTAGAAGAGACATAAAATTAAGTCACTTTCGTTGTATTGTATCCTCAAAAATAAGAAAAAAGTATTTGATTAGTTCATTAGTTGATCCGACGTTTTATGTCTTAATTTAGTATGTTTCAAAATATGTACGTATATAGAATTTCGGAAATTGTTTATGAATAAGTATAATGGTGGATGAATGACGAAAATTGCGAATGTCCGGAAGTTTGTAAAATGTACCCACCAATGGAAGATGAAAATAAAATTATTATTGTACAGCGATTTTATTGTTTCTATTAATTTCTCTTAATTTTCTTGTTGGTATCGAAAATATTTAATTAACAGTAAAGAACAAATAAATCATAATAAATAACAAGAATATGAATCAAATGATATATTATTGTATTAATTATTATTATATTAAGAAATATACATGTATATGAAATTGATATGAAATATAACAATCTGGCTATTTCATATTATTTATTAATATATTTAATATCAATATTGAGTTCATATAGTTATTATTATATTTATTTATTTTTTATTATAATTCTAAATTATATTATTATTAATAATAATATACATATTTATTATTAACTCTACATATTATTATAACTTCTTATTATATCTCAAAACTCCCAAAAACCTAAATTTCGAAAACGACCAGAAGTGTATTTCAAACAAAAATGGAATTTTTCGGATTTCGAATTCTCAAAGTTAGCGATCTTTATTATGAATTTTTTAGATTTTATTGTTTCAGTATACTGAAATATATATATATAAAGCGAAAGTTTCCGAATGAAAAAAGTCGTTTAATATTGAAAATTTCGGAGGTAAATCTCGAAACTTGAGAAATGGAATTTTCAAGGTTTCGAATTTTGAAATCACAAATCATAAATTCGAAGTTCGCAAAAATCATACTCACAATCAGTCATCAAAATATGCTAATTTTGTGATTCAATTAAATATTTATGACTATCAATGATAATAAATATTGAAATTTATTGCGAAATTAACATGTTTAAATGATCAAATATGATATGTGATGGTTGATAAAATATTATTTCATTATTTTTCTGATCGAAAAATGAGTTATTATAGTCAAAAAACGGAAAAGAGAGAATGAGTACGAAATGGGAGAGAACTGAGAATCATTCGATCTCATTCTCTCTCACCGCGACTGATGAGGGTGTACACTCAACTCTCGATTCAAGTAACTCAAATACAGTATACCCTCTCAATACCTCCAAATTCCACCCCTAAGCAATCTCCCCCCAGATTACGAATGTCTCCAAACAACTGGGGGAGGGTCCAAAACCACCCTAAAAACCATGTCCCAAATACGACCCTCCACCCCATGTATCCAAGCAGGGTCGCGCATGTCCGAGAAACAACCCCCGCGCAAGCCCCGAGGAAGAATCAATAAAATAGTCGAAAGCCGGAGCACATGACGCGTCAATCCGCGAAACGTCAGTCGAGGGACTGCGAGCCAAAACCCCCGATCGCGGTGCTTTCGACCGACTCGAAAAAATATCGCGTTCTGTAAAATGTGGACCTGTTTTTTGCCGTCGTTCGCGTTGCTGATTTTAGTGCAAGTGCCGAAACGCAGCGATGGGGTATCCTACGCAACGTAAGTGGATCGATCCCTTCTGGGGTTGATGATTGAGTGCGACAGCCTTTTCCGGGGCATCGCACGTGACTCGATCGTGTTGTCAGGAAGGGAAGAGAAAGTAGGGAATTTTCGGACAGGAATGAAAATTTAAGGTCTCATATAGAGAGTTGACTGCATTTAGATGAATTTTATCATATACTGTTATTAGTGCGATGATTTTGGGAGTTTACTGTATTTGGAAGGATTATATTGAGAGTTTACTGTATTTATAGAGATGATATTGAGAGTTTACTGTATTTAGAAAACTATTTTGAAGACTTTCTATGGACTTCACTCTGATTGAATGAGTTGAATCGGAGTAATTCTGGATTTGAAGGATTTGAATGAATGATTTACATCAAGAGTTAACTGTGAAAAAAGGACTCATATCTAGAATAAACTGAATTAGAAGGACTTATATTCAGAGTTCACTGTATTTTAAGGACTTTTATCGTAGGTTGGCTATATTTGAAGGACTAATATTAGAAGTTTACTATTATTGGAGGGATTACATTGGAAGTTCACTGTGATTCAAGAACTCTCATCCAACTTTACAGTGTTTTGAAAACTATATTGAAAGTCTACTGTGATTAAACGACTCTCGTCAAGAGATTACTATGTATAAAAGACTTAAATCGATCATTTACTGTATTGGAATGAATTTTATCAAGAATTGACTGTAAAAAAAATTACTCACATTTAAAACCAAGTGAATGAGGACTTATATTAGGAGTTTACTGTACTTAGAGAACTTTTATTGTATACTGTATTCAATAGTGGGATTATTTCTGGAGTTGACTGCATTTGTAAGGATTATATAAAGAGACTACTGTATTTAGGAAACTCTCAACAGACATTTAGAGTGTTTTAAGGACTATTTTCGGAGTTTACTGTGATTAAATGACTCAAACCAAGATAATACTGTATTCGAGAGACTTTCATCGATGATTTACTGTATTTTAATGACTTACATCAAGAATAAACTGTAAAAAAGAACTTAAATCTAGATTTGACTGGATTCTAATTACTAAAATCCAGAGTTTACTATATGCAAAGCACTTATATCCTGAGTTCACTGTATTTTCAATGTCGTTAATCGATACACGACTCTATTTACAGAATTAAGATAAATAAACTTCCGTATTCTTCCGTATGAATGAAATCGAGAGTATTGATGCACTTTGTACCCTGAGTTTACTGTATTTACTGTATTCCATATATTTTAAACAAATTTTCACTGTATCTCGAGGACATATATGAGAAATTCACATTCTAAATGAACAATTTCATTCGAAGAACTCCAATCGATATCTAAGTGTGGGTAATGCCGCCATCGTGTGGGTATTATCCGCCCAGTCTATTTATTAATCCGTTTGCGATCGAAACTCAGCAAAATATTCGTGAACACTTTATTGTCTAAGCCACTTTTTCACGAATATTTCATTTAGTTTCGATCGAAAACAGATTGATAAATAACTGGGTGGATAATACCCACACGATGGCGGCATTACACACACTTACCTCAACTGTATTAAAAAAACTCCAATCAAAAGCTAGTCCCCATCGACAGCAAATATCACATTCCAGAGTCAACTCTTGGGCCCAAAAGCTCGGTTACGAGCTCTCACAAGCCGGCAAAGAAATCACGAACGTCGACAGACTGAGCAAGAGCTTCGAGGATGCAAAAGTCGTGCCCCGGGACGGCAAAGCTCTAGTCCACGAGATCGCCCAGGACATCAAGGCCATGATGGAGTTAAAAATATCTGCCATCAAGGTGCACTCAAGGCTCCACTTTTTTCTGACACAAATTACCTCTTTCCCTAATTGGGCACTCATTCTTCATTCCCACCCAGTGTTCTCAAGTGTGGTTCGAAGAATATTCAAAAGTTTTCTTCATTTCGACAAACGGATTCTCCATTTTCGTCTCAATCATTCTCCAAAAATCAAAAATCAAAATCCTAAAAACCGCGCAATATTTTCCAGCGCATAATGGACGTCGCCGAAACCTCGGCCCTGTCCGCCCCCGACGAAGACCCCCCGGGTCCCGGAAAATGCAAATGCGACCACGAAAACCAAACGTGTTTCGTGAACGCAAAGAATCACACGATCGAATTGACCGACAACCCGCATTTCGGGGGCAAGGTGAACATGAGCATGTCCGCGGTCCACGTGCCCACGAACGTTTGGGAGTGCTCGAAGAAGGTGCTGAAGGCGATAAAATGGTCCGAAGTCCTGGACAAAACGTTCATCAACAACTACGAGTTAGACCCGTCGCTGTCCTGGCAGTACTTCGGCAGCGCCAGCGGGTTCATGCGCCAGTACCCAGCGATCGCTTGGGAAACGAACACGGTCGACTTGTTCGATTGTCGCACCAGGAGCTGGTACATCGAGGCGGCCACGAGTCCCAAGGACATGCTCATTCTCCTCGACACTTCCGGGAGCATGACGGGGATGCGGAAAGAAATCGCGAGGCACGTCATCAACAACATTCTAGACACACTGGGGAACAACGACTACGTCAACATCATCTCGTTTTCGAACGAAACCAGCGAGGTTAGCGCGTTTTTCGGAGGTTGACCTTGACCTTAGTGGATCCAGGGGGAGGGGGGGGGGGGGTATGGGGGCTAAAGCCTTACCCCCTGAAAAAAATCTCCCAAAAATATAAATTTCTAAGACAACCAGGAGTGTGTTTCAATCGATAATGGAATTTTTCGGATTTTGAATTTTCGAAGTTGGCGATCTTCAATTACGAATTTTTTAGATTTTATTGTTTCAGTATAGTGAAATATATATATATATAAATTGAAAGTTTCCGAATGAAAAATGTCGTTAAATTAAATTACTAAATATTTAATTGATATGAAATAACAAATAAATTATATTAAATGACAAGAATACATATCAAATAATATATTATTCATTAGTTATCATTATATTGAGAAATATTGATACATATATATTGAATTGATATGAAACACATCAGTCTAACTATTTGATATTATTTATTGATGTATTTAATATCAATGTTAAGTTTATATAGTTATTATTATATTTATTTAATTTTTATTATAACTCTGAATTATATTATTATTATTGATAATATAATATATTTATTATTGACTCTAAATTTGATCATAACTCTTTATTATATCTCAAAACTCCCAAAAATCTAAATTTCTAAGACAACCAGAAGTGGATTTCTATCAAAAATGGAATTTTTCGGATTTTGAATTTTCGAAGTTGGCGATCTTCCGTTATGAATTTTTTAGATTTCATTCTTTCAGTGTAGGAGAATATATATATAATTATAATGAATTCGAAAGTTTCCTAATAGAGAAGTCGTTTAATATTGAAAATTTCGGAGGTGAATCTCGAAACTTAAGGAATGGAATTTTCAAGGTTTCGAATTCTAAAATCACAAATCATAAATTCGAAGTTCGCAAAAATATTTGAAAGTTGCCGAATGTAAAAATTGTTTATACTTTATATTTCAAAAATCAACGTTTCACATGTAAAATGAAATTTTGGGGATTTAGAATTCTCGAAATAAAAAATTTTAAATTATTTAAAATTCCACTGTTTTTTAAAAAGTGTTTCAAAGTTTCTAAATAGTCAGTTTTTTCGATCTTGGAATGTTTAGATTTAAAGAATCAAACTTTTTAATCTAGAATTTTCGGGAGTATGAATCGTCGAAATTACGATATAATTTGGAATCTCAATTTTTACCGAATTTTCTGATCTCCGAAAACATATTGAAAAGTTTTCTAACTTGAAATATGTTTTATCATCCAATTTTTGAAATTCAAATTTTCTAAATTATCTTCATTCCAAAATTCAAACTTCAAAGGAGCGAAATTTCTCTTTCTTAGCAAGTTATTTCGAAGTTCACATATTCTGAATTTCGCAAACAAAATCATTTAAATTCTCTGGACCTTAAAATCTCAAAAATTGAAAGTCTAAAATCAAGGACTTGGAATTTTGGAGATTCTGGATTATAGGTACAAATTCTGAAATTCGAAAGTGTTATTTTTCAAACCTTTTTCTTTTTCCAAATATGATGCCAATACACAACAATTAAAGAATCGATAACTTAATACAGTGAAAAACTGGAATCCATTAATAAAAATACTAAAATATGTAAATATACACGTATATGATACCAAACTATAAAATTTCACCCATCAAAAAATAGGAAATTCTGTTTTCAAAATTTCCGCAGTCCATCATAAACTCAAAACGTTTCTATAAACCTTTTCAATCCAAAAATATTGTTCCATATTCCCAGACTTCTAAACTTCGGAACTGCAAAATCAAACTTCGAAAATGTCTAAAACTTCAAAAATTCCAAAAATACACATTTTATAATAAAGATTCAAAAATTTCGTCATTCTCGTATTAGACTGAATGAAATAAATTAATTAATTCAAGCCAAACTGAAAAATTTCACTTCCGACATACCAAAAACTCTCTAACTCTGAATCGTAAACTGAGTCTAAGTCTGCACATGAAGTCTTACTCATATCATACTAACGAATAATCGTTACTCGCTTTCTCAAAAATTTAGTCGAAAAACCAAATCCCCCCCCCCCCTGAATCAAATCCCAGATCCACCTCTACTTGACCTTTCGCCCTAACACGTCTCTCCCCAGGTCGTCCCTTGCTTCAGCAACTCCCTGGTGCAAGCGAACCTCGCGAACATCCGGGAAATGAAGAACAAGCTCCTGGACATCCAGACCGAGAGGATCGCGAACTTCTCCCTCGTCCTGGACCTCGCGTTCGACACGCTCGCGACCTACAGAAGCGAGAAGGAGGGCGCCTGCTGCAACCAGGCCATAATGCTCATCACCGACGGCGTGCCCGACAACTTCAAGGAGACCTTCAAGGCATACAACTGGGCGGACAACCCGGAACACCCGGAGCAAGCCGACATGCCCGTCCGGGTGTTCACCTACGCCATCGGCCGCGAGGTCCCGGACGTGCGCGAGGTCAAGTGGATGGCGTGCGCGAATCGCGGGTACTTCGTTCATCTCTCGACCTTGGCCGAAGTTCGGGAACAAGTGGGTGAACCGCGGGTGAGAACGACCTTGAACGACCTTGACCTTCTTCCGCTGTCGCAGGTCTTAAACTACATCCCCGTGATGGCGCGACCGCTGGTCCTTGGACGGACGGACCATCCCACGATCTGGACCCCGGTTTACGCGGACATCACGGACCCGAAGATGACGGATTGGTTGTGGGAGCAAGAGGAATGTGCTAAGCAACGCGAGCGTTTCACGCTCTACCGGAAGGTCAAGAAGATGTTTAACCTCATGGAAGAGCAGGACAAGAGGTTTGTAAAGAAATGGAAACGCCGGCAGCACCAGAGCCCGTCCGATATTCCGGGGTACAAGTACAAGCTGATGACGTCGGTCAGTATGCCGGTGTACGACAGGCGAGATAACGCGGTGAGTTGGATGGGTAGAGATGGTGGCGGATGGGGGGGGGGGGGGGGGGGGGGGGGGGGGGGGGGGGGGGGGTTGGGAGGTTGGACTCACTTTAAAATTCAGAGTTGGAGAGGTTTTGTTATGTCGAAATTGAAAATTTTCAATTTGGATACAATTCATTGATTGATTTGATTCAATCTGATGAAGAATGACGAAATTTTGGAATTATGATTCCAAAAATCATGTATTTTTGGGATTTTGGAAGTTTTAGACTTTTTCAGAGTTTGGTTTTGCAGTTTTGAAGTTTAGAAGTCTGGAAGTATGGAACAGTGTTTTTAGATTGGAAAGATTTAGAGAAACGTTTTGAGTTTATGATGAACTGCGGAAATTTTAAAAACAGAATTTCATATCTTTTAAAGGATGAAATTTTATAGTTTGATATCATTTATGTGTACATTTCATTATTTTAGTATTTTAATTAATGGATTCCAGTTTTACAATGTATTAACTTATCGATTTTTTAATTTTTGTGTATTGGCATCATATTTGAGAAAAGAAGGATTTTAGATTTTCAATTTTGGAAATTTTAAGATCCAGAGAATTTAAGTGATTTTGTTTACGAAATTCAGAAGATGTGAACTTCGAAATAACTTGCTAAGAAAGAGAAATTTCGCTCCTTTGGAGTTTGAATTTTGGAATGAAGATAATTTAGAATCTCGATGAATC
>JAPYZK010004762.1:0-10032 GCA_030522785.1 Platygaster equestris
TTGAATAAAATATTGTGTGCGACTAGTGGGAGAAAGAGGAGATTCCTCGAGCGTGGAGATTGCCACACGAGCGCAGCGAGTGTGGCAATCTCCACGCTCGAGGAATCTCCTCTTTCGACCAATAGTCGCACAATATATTATTAATGAATCGCAAGATTTTCTTGCGTTCGTAAATTATTCAACAGAAAAACATCGATCATTGACAAACTCTTTAATTACATCAATTCAAATTCTCGAAGAAAAACATCTAGAGTGTCAATCGATGAGGAATTTTCAAATTCTCGAAGAAAAACATCTAGAGTGTCAATCGATGAGGAATTTTCAAATTCCCGATTATTTTTCGCACCTTCGTATACACTCCTAAAATTTACGAATTATTTTGAAATTTTACATCCCAAAATACTCCGAAAAATTACCAAATCCTAGTATGAATTCCAGAAATGTCACTAAAACTTACAAAATCGTACTTAATTTTGAATATAGTTCCAAATTCTTACGAAGATACCAAAAATTCGAAAATTTACGAAAGTCTTAAAAATACCCGAAATTCCCAAATCTCTACAGATTTACAATAAATTTTTTGAGGTTTCCTAAAATGAGAAAAATTCACTATGGTTGGAGAAATTTTCAAAACTATTCGTAATATTCAAAATTTCACCTGAAAAGTTCTTAAAATTCCTAAATTATTTCTAAATTATCTTTTTATAAAACTTACAAAGTTCTACGTAAATTTGAATACTATCCCGAATTTTTACAAAGGTACTAAGAATTTGAGAACTTTCGAAAGTCTTAAATACCAGAAATTCCCAAAACTCTAGATATTTCAAATCAATTACTTTAGGTTCTCTAAATTGATGAAAATTTTTCGTCCCAAATACTCCGAAAAATTACCAAATCCTAGTATGAATTTCAAAAATGTCACTGAAACTTACAAAATGGTACTTAAATTCGAATATAGTTTCAAATTTTTACGAAGATACTGAAAATTCGAAAATTTACGAAAGTCTTAAGAATACCCGAAATCACCGAATAACTACAGATGTATAATAAATTTTTTCAGGCTCCCTAAAATGAGAATAATTCACTATGGCAGGGGAAATTTTTAAAACTTTTCCTCGTATCAAAAATTTCCCCCAAAAAGTTCTTTAAATGTCCAAATTATTTTGAAATTTTCCTTTTCTAAAACTTACAAAGTTCTACGTAAATTTGAATACTATCCTGAATTCTTACAAAGGCACTAAAAATGTGAAAACTTTCGAAAGTCTTAAGTACCTGAAATTCCTAACACTCTATATATTGTAAATCAGTTTCTTTAGGTTCTCTAAATTAATAATAATTTACCATAGTTTAAGACGTTTTTGAAACTTTTTTCCAGATTCGAAAAATTACGAAAACCTTGAGAATACCCGACATTCCCAAATTTACAGATTTTAAATCAATTTTGTTACGTTTCCTAAAATGAGAAAAATTCACTGTGGTTGGAGATATTTTCAAAACTTCTCCTTGTATTAAAAATTGCCCCCAAAAAGTTATTAAAATTCCCAAATTATTTAAAAAATTTATTTTTCTAAAACTTACAAGTTCTACGTAAATTTGAATACTATGCCGAATTTTTGCAAAGGTACTAAAAATTAAAAATTTTCGAAAGTCTTAAATACCCAAAATTCCCAAAACTCTAGATATTTCAAATCAATTCCTTTAGGTTTTATAAATTAATAAATATTCACCATGGTTTGAAACATTTTAAAAACTTTTTTCCAGATTCGAAAAATTACGAAAAATACTCGAAAATCTCTATTTTTACAAATTTTTCACAGTGCAATGAAATTCTCACGAAAAATGTCTAAGATTACGGAATGTATGAACAAATTGGTCAAGTCAAAATTTAAAAACTCTCGATCTCGATTATAAAAACGATCTCATTGAGAAGATTGATTCATAGGTGCAAATTCTCTCATAGACGATCGTTTTTGAATCATCTCACTTTGAATAATACATTTTTTTCAATCTATCGTCTAAAAGACGATCATCTCCAGACGAATTCGCTACTATCAGATGATTTTCTCTGAAAAATCGTCTTTGTACAATTTTTTCGTAAGGAATTGCTCCATAGTAGCTATTTCGCAATCGATATTTCAACATCTCGTGACAAATTTCTCCCATCATATCTTTTTTTTTCGAACTACAGTAAACTTCCACATTATTAAACTTAGATTCTCTAACATTTTCCAACTCTGGACTCTCCGTACTACCTCCACAAAAGCATTCACAATTTATCGGTCAACGAATTGAAAAATCAAAGATAAGCAACCACCCTGCTGAAACACGAACAATAATATAAGATTGCATATTATTGCCTAAGATTGCAATTTCGAAATTTTTGAAAAATTTCAAAATTTCTGCAAATTTCTAAAATTTTTGCGAATTCCCGAAATTTTCGAGAATTTTTAGAACTTCTCGAAATTTATACAACTGTGGAAAATTGTTGAAGTTTTTGAAAATTTTCAGAAATTCTCAATTTTTGTGAATTATTGAAATTTTTCAAATTTTGTCAGATTTTCGAAAATATTCTACATTTTTTGCAATATACGACATTCTCCAAATTTTCAAATATTGTTGAAGATTGTTGAAGTTTTTGGAAATTATGTAATTTTTGAAAACGGTGAGAATTTTTTCAATTTTCTGAAATTTTCGAAAATTTTCCAGTCTTGAAAATAGTTAAAATTTTTTCAAATTTTCAAAACTGTTGAAGTCTCGAACATTTTTGTGAATTCTGTAATTTTTGTAAAATGTTGAAATTCTCCAAATTTTGTTAGATTTTTGAAAATATTCGAAATTTTTTGGAATTTTCGAAATTCTCCAAAATTTCCAATATTGTTGAAAATGGGTGAAATTTTTCAAATTTTGTTAGATTCTTGAAAATATTCTAAATTTTTTGGAAATTTCAATATTCTCCAAAATTTCCAATATTGCTGAAAATTGTTGAAGTTTTTGAAAATTATGACAATTTTTCTCAATCTTGTAAAATTTTAGAACATTTTCCAGTCTCAAAAATAGTTAAAATTTTTTCAAATTCCCAAAATTTTTTCAAATTTCCAAAACTTTTGAGAATTTTCAAAAATTTCCAAAATTGTTGAAGTCTTGAAAATTTGTTAGATTTTTTAAAATATTCGAAATTTCTTGGAATTTTCGAAATTCTCAAAAATTTCCAATATTGCTGAAAATTGTTGAAGTTTTCGGAAGTTATGTAATTTTTATAAATGGTTAGAATTCTTTTCAATTTTGTGAAATTTTCGAAAATTTTCCGTAGTCTTGAAAATAGTTAAAAATTTTTCCCAAATTTTTGAGAATTTTCAAAATTTCCAAAATTTTTAAAAATTGATGAAGTCTTGAAAATTTTGGTCAATTATGTAATTTTTGTAAAGTGTTGGAATTCTTTCGATTTTGTGGAATTTTTGAAAATTTTCTGAAGTTTTGATGATGGTTAAAATTCTTGAAAATTTTCAGAATTATACAAAATTTTCGTAATATTTGTTGAAATTTTCGGGAATTTTTAAAAATCATGCTCTTCCCAAAAACTTCTGTAATGTCTGAAAATATGCAGTATTCCGTAAAAAATTTCTAAATCCTTTGACATCTTCAAAATTTTTGAAAACTTTCGGAATTTTTGTACACGATTGTTAAAAACTGCTAGTTTTTTAAAATTCCCAACATTTTTCAACATTTTCTAAATTGTCCAAAATGTTCGTAATCGTTTAGAAATTTTGAAATTTCTCAAAATAAAGGTGGTACTAGTCATCAAGCTCGTACATATTATTAAGGGTTGGCAACACTTGCCAGTCATCGATCAGTTATGAAAAATCACGAGTTGATCACGTTAGATAAATGTAAAGTATTAATTGAAATTTTGTATGTAGTACAGTGCGTTCTTAAAAGGTTATCTTCAATCACATGTTGGAACAATGACATAATTGCAATCGTATGATTCCAGCAAACTCGAAATATACTCTTTCACACAAAAACCAGCACGATATTTGAAAGATTCTGATCGCTGTAATAGTAATGCAATGACATGCAATGTTATATCATTGCACAACCTTGCCAATGACCCAGCAGGGCAAGTAAACGATCGCATTCGTTCCACAGATGAAGCTCCCAATCATCTTTTGCACCCTGCAACTTCTGTTCCTGTCAATCACAGCCCGAGAAGTCAACGAAAGAACTCTCAACTCTCTCAAAAACCGTGAACAATGGCGAAGCTGCACTTACGACGACGGATATGGAATTCTCACGATCGGTTACGGTCACAAACTCGTTCGCGGTGACACTTACACGAAAGACTCGTGTATCACGCCAGAACAAGGTCAACAACTCCTGATAAAAGACCTCTCCGAAGCCAAAAGATGCGTAGACAACAATATCAAAGTACCACTCAACGACAACGAGTACGGCGCACTTGTTTCTTGGAACTTCAATGTTGGCTGTGGCAAACTAGTAAGGGAATCACAGCTCTTCAGAGGAATAAACGGCGGTAACAAAAGTGGAACTTGCGATCAACTCAGGAGATGGAACAAAGTCAAAGGCGAAGTATCTAACGGACTCGTAAAAAGACGTGAAGAAGAATGCGAGCTTTTCAAATCTACCGAGAACTAATTTGTATCAGAATTTCAACTTTCTTGTGTAATTTGTAATCGATCGCCGCTAAGACATTTACTGTTATACTACACGTGCAATAAAACGGGTTAGGTTAGGTTAATCGATGCATAAGAACATACACAATAAAAATGTGTATCTTTGAACACATGGCTGCTTTTTACATCATTTTTCGAGCAAGTTTTGACAACATTCTTACGCGGATGAGACTTTACTTTGATGCAATTCAGGCTCGAATATAACTGAAAATTATGAAAATATAGTAAGATCGAAAAATTATCCACGTTTTATGCAACTTTAGGAAAAACAAAATTTTAACAATACCGTAAAACTTTTGAGAGTTTTAATAAGCATAAATTCATGAAGCTGATTTTTGTACGTGTTGAATTGTTTTTGCAGCGAGTAATTGTGCGAATTATCATCACCACGTACTTTTTGTTCTTTCTTTAATCGATTTTCACATCCTATCGCATAATGATTGTGAAAAACAATATACAAAAATCGAACAAAGCAAAAATAATTACTCAACGAGAAATAATGAATTTTATGGTTCAATTGATTTTTTTCAATTGACCCACTCAATGTTTGGCGATTAAATGTTTTTTTTTTATAACGAAATCGAAAAAACAAACCATAAAATTATTATCAACTCATTTAAAATCAATAAATCGATTGTAAAATAATGATATTGATGATTGTGTCCTCACTTGACAACAATAGCTAATTATATACGAGCTCGTATACGACAACGAATCATCAGTCTATTGGAATCTTTTGTGCTTTTGTGCAGCAATGTAAGTACATACTTAGGTTCGAAATTTTACTATTGTACAATTTCGATGTGTGAAAAGAATTACCTATCTCTCTATATAATGACAAAAACCTTATCGCTGCCGCCTTCACCATGTCAGCCCTTACCTAACCTAACCTGACCTTAGGTAAGGTTCAATTGTTCTCGCTCTAGCGGACCGTGACAAATAGACTTTCATCCTCGCTCAAGAGGACCGTGACAAATCGACCTGCGTCCTCGCCTAGGCAGGCCGCCATAAATCCACTTTCATCCTCGCTCAAGTGGCCCGTGACGAATCTTAATTTCCCTGATGAAGTAATGTCTTTCATGTATGTGACGTATGCGTTGAAGTTTTTAAGATTCTAGCCCCGGTTAACCCGAGCAAGAGCCATAGTGACTTTTTGGTTATTTAAGAGAATTTCCAGTTTTTTATGTCACATAAGCCGAGTATATAATATTAGTTCATCAGGGTAATTTAGATCAGTCACGGGCAACTTGAGCGAGAATAAAAGTGGATTTATGACGGCCCGCCTGGGTGAGGACGCTGGTCGATTTGTCACAGTATTCTTGAGCGAGGATGGAAGTCGATTTGTCACGGTCCTCTAGAGCGAGGGCGGAAGTAGATTTGTCGCGGCTCACTAGAGCGAGAACAGTTTAACCTTACAAATTAATAACCCGTCCGCCAAAATAAAAATCGTTTTGGAATTATTTTACTTGAAAAATTGACGAAAACTGGAATTTCAACGTACGAGGGAAAACATGGGGTGGGAAATCTGAAGTACCTATAAATAGAGTCTCGTTATCGCGGCGTAACCTTGTGTCGCGTCCGTTTTTTTCCTCATTCCGCGCGCTTAACATTTGAACTTTCCGCTGAGGGTTGTCTTACTTCAGACCCGGTTACTCATAGACAACCCTATATTTTCTGGAAAAGCAGAATCAGACCTTTCGTTTTGTATAATTATCATCTCATTAAACAGTTTGTGAAGTTTGACGCCAACAATGTCAAGATAAATGTTACAACAACCCATGTTAAGACTCTTCTGAGGGGTGACGACCCTATATTTTTTTACTCCTCCGGTTATCAACTTCTGAACTGTATGTATATTATTTATTTCATTAAAACCAATAAGTAGTTGACCTCCATAATTGACATCTTTACTGCATAATTTATGACATTAGGACCCGGCTTCGATCAGCCAACCTAGTCACCTCGTGTTTAGACATACATAGAATATATTCTCCAATGTGATTTGTTTCATTAACATTTGGGTGAAGGTACCTTGCAGTGGGATCCTGTACTATAATAAACGATAGTCTTCTAAAAAATACCCCCCCTACCAATTTTACACAACACCAAAATATAAAATTATTGCATTTCTTTCACAGATGAAACTCCTGATCGTCTTTTGTGTCCTGCAACTCTCCTTTTCAGAATGTTTAACCACTCGAATAATCCGGAAAATCAACGTAAAAATGCTCAACTACCTCAAAACCGTGAACAATGGCGTAACTGCACCTACGATGACGGAAATGGACACCCAACGATCGGTTATGGTCACAAGCTCGTACCTGGTGACAATTTCACCATAGATTCGTGTATCACGCCAGAAAAAGGACTAAAAATTTTCCAACAGGACTTCTTAGAAGCTCTGGTATGCATAAATCACTTCGTGGAACAACCACTCAGTGATAACGAGTTCGCTGCGATTATTTTGTGGAACTACAATCTTGGATGTGGCAGAGAAGTGAGAGATTCTGAGCTCGTTAAAGAACTAAACGCGGGTGAGAAAACTGGAGTTTGTGATCAACTCAGAAAATGGAACAAAGTTAGAGGTAGAGTGTCCAATGAACTTATCAAGAGACGCGAAGAAGAATGCCAACTCTTCAAATCTTCCGATCATAATTTTGTACCAAAATTCGAATTTTCTTGCACGAAAGGGGCATGGGGGTTATGTTGGCCAACTTTTAGGAGTCATAAAGACATTTACTGTTATTATAAATGCAAAAATGTGGATGATTCTGAGGAATGCCAATTGGAATATACGGGTTCACGTGACTTTTGGAGTGTTCGTTGTTGAGTTACGATGTACAAAAAGTTTTGTGGTCAATAAATGAGAAGATATACGATAATAATGTGTGCCTATGATTTTTCTAATGCATTGCACATTATTTTTGGACCTAATTTCGACGTGATTCTATGGTATAATAATATTAAGAAAATTAAAAAACCATAGATTATCCATAGCATTGAAAGCCATTTTCGAAAATTCGCAAAATCAACGGAGATTGAATGATAAAATTTTCCAAAATTAACATCAGTTGACCGATCCATTACAAATATTTCAGAATTCTGGAAATTCATGAATTTTGGAAAAATTTTCAAAGTTTTTCAAATAGCCAAGATTTGCAAATTTAAAGAATATTAAGATTCGGAAAATGTAGAATTTTTTTGGAATGTGAGTTCACAAATTTGCAATGTTCGTAGAATTTAGAGATTTTTGAATTTTACATAAGTGCAAGATTTTTTCGAAATGTGTGGTTTCTTCTAATTTCGAATTTCAGAAAAATCGAAAAATGTATTGTATCTCAAAAAAAAAAATTTTTTTTTTTAAATCTCAAAATATTCATCAAGTTTGAAGTTTTTATTTTCAACTCGAAAAATGTGTGATTTTCGCAAAATCGTAAAAATTTGTAAAGCTTTGAAAAAATATTAAACAATTGACTAAACAATTGACCAAAGTTCTTAGGTGTTGAAAATGATTAAAAATCGCAAAAATCTCCAAATGTCTTCGAAAATCTGCTAATTCGAAAAATGTACAATTTAATAACAAAAATTGAATTAATTAGGAATGTCGAGAGTTTGTGTTCGAGAATTTTCAATATTGAAATAATTGTGAAATTTTTTACAATTTCTAGGATATTGCAAGTTTCAAGAATTTTGAGAATTTCAGAAGTTGAGAGAATATTTCAAATATTACCATTATTCTGGAATTTCCAAAGTTTCCAGAATTTTCAATACTTTGACTGTGAAATTTACGAGATTTTGGAACAATTTCGAAATAAAAATAATTTTAAAATTTCTCAAATATTAAGTACATTGAAAGTTTCGAAAATTTTAAATATTCCGATCATTTCACAAAATTCCAAGAACATGAAAAACTTTCAGAATTTCGAAAATATTACATAAAAATTCAAAATATTTCGAAAAATTTCAGAAACTCTCCAATTATACGGAGTCTTGAGATTTTTTATTTTTCGGACATCTTAAAAGTTTCTGGATTTTGAAATATTTTAAGAATACTGAAAATTTAGCCACAGAGAGGAAAGGTTTTAAGAATTTTCAATACTTTGACTATTCTGAAATCTATGATATTTCAGAAAATTTTCAAAATGAAAATAATTTTGACATTTTTCAAAATATTAATTATATCAAAAATTTCGAAATTTTCAAGTATTTCGATCATCATTCCACAAAATTCCAAGAACATGAAAAACTTTCAGAATTTCGACAAAATTACATAAGAATTTAAAACATTCCGAGAATTTTCAGAAACTTTCAAATTATACGGAGTCTATATATTTTTCTCAAACATTTTATAAGTTTTCGGATTTTAAAATATTCTAAGGATACTGAAAATTTAGCCACGCAGAGGGAAGGTTTCAAGAATTTTTAATACTTTGACTGTTGAGAAATTCATTATATTTTAGAAAAATTTTTAAATAACTCCGAAATTTCTCAAAATATTTATTACATTAAAAGTTTCGAAAATTTCAAATATTTCGATCACCATTTCACAAAATTCCAAGAACATGAAAAACTTTCAGAATTTCGAAAATATTCCATTAGAATTTAAATCATTTCGAAAAATTTCAGAAACTCCCGAATTACAGAGTCTATATATTTTTAATTTCTCGGACATTTTAGAAGTTTTCAGATTTTGAAATATTCTAAGAATACTGAAAATTCAGCCACAGAGGGGGGGCTGGGGGGTCCTAAAAATGCTTCCCGAAAAAAAGTCGCACGCAGCCAAACAAAGTGAGTACTTCTAAATAAATAAAGGTCCAAAAATGTTCTCGTGACTCACCTCAAATCCTTAGGCTCGAGCGACTGCGCGGCGAGTCTCTCAATGATGTATTGCAACGGCTGATGAAGAGGATGCGTTTCGTCCTGCAACGCTACACGTCCCACGGACAAAAGTTCACCGGCAATGCCGGCGTCGCACATCACCTGCTGATTCCTCTCCGAGCGCACCAAACTTTTGATCACCTCGGCCACGTAAAGTTGCAGGGAAAAGGAAAGCTGCGGGTTCCGGGGGTCGGAAATCGAAGGCAGCAAGTGCAGCATGCCCACGACGATGCCGGGGTGCACGATTATGGGCTCCGGAACTGGGGGCGCCAGGTT
Organism: Platygaster equestris; assembly: GCA_030522785.1. NCBI lineage: Eukaryota > Metazoa > Arthropoda > Insecta > Hymenoptera > Platygastridae > Platygaster > Platygaster equestris. The sequence continues at coordinate 9,846 of JAPYZK010004762.1, forward strand.
CAGGGAGTTCACCACGGAACGTTTCCCGGGAAGGGGGGAGGAGTCCATGGCTTTTTGTCTCTGGAAAGGAATAGTATATTGTGCGACAAGTGGGAGAAAGAGGAGATTCCTCGAGCGTGGAGATTGCCTCACGAGCGTAGCGAGTGTGGCAACACGCTAGTGGAATCTCCTCTTTCGACCAATAGTC